>JAJJMC010010016.1:4447535-4564097 GCA_023531435.1 Papaver californicum | reverse complement strand
ATTCTGATACATCTAACGCTGCTGTTCATTGTTGCAATATTTCAACAGGATGAGCCTCAGAACAAACAAGGAAACATTCGGGAAAAACAAAGAACAAATAACTATAACCAGAACAGGTGGAGATCCATACCTGAAGCATAAGTATACCAAATAAAACTAGAGCCACATAATGAAGAATCTCCTTATGATCCAAATGAGACTTCTTCCACTTATATGTTCGACAAAAATTACTGATAGTTCAGTCTGTTATGAGAGGCAAAAGGGAAAACTTCGAAGCAAATATTTAATATTTATCTTTCGTGGAAGGATTGCTAATAAGCCATGAAGGTGTACATGCATCCAGGAATTATCAATTCTGGATGAAAATTATACAATTTTTTTATCCATGATAATTCCTCACGCAATAAACGCTGAAACAAGAAGCAAACTCCTTGTGATGGTGAGAAACAGAAGAACATAAGAAAAGCTATATTGGAAAATGATACTGACAAAGGCCGGATCTAGGATTTTTCCTTGCGTAGGGAATGTCAGTGATTTGCAAGGAGGTCCAAGAATGTAGCCAACGACTTATTCTAATTCACCTATAATATGCTAGATACATACACATCTTAAGAATAAAACAAATAAATTAATAACATAATGTGAAATTCACAGTGTATGGAAGTAGAATGGGACATAAATGGATAATTATGTTAAGAAGAGTTTCTTATTTTCTTTAAATAAGGTTTAAATTTCAATTATCTCTTATAATATGGGATAACTTAAAAATGTTAGTATCTATATTAATTAATTAGATTGGTGCCCATGCGTTGCAGTACCTTTTTTAATGTTTTATTCATAAAAAATGGCAGTTGTTCATATTTTTTATCATACCATCCAACCAAGATTTCTATCTCACCATAAGGAATTCCGCTATTGTTCCAAGCTTTTGTTTTCGTAGTTAAGTATACAAATAATGATTATTATAATTGATAATTTTTTGTATCTTTTTAATACACTTTAAAAGAGATATTATCATTCAGTAGATTAAAATCGGAGGATGCTGGTGAGTGCATAATATATATATCTTCATTTAACTGATCATAAAAAATGTTATTTTTTTCTTGGAAATTCTTATTGGGGAATTTGTTACTGTACTCATATTTGATGCTAATATGAAGACAATTGTTATCTCGCTCATCTATGCATCGGGTATGTGCAATGGGAATTGACCCCCATTTGGTGAGTCGGACTTCGTCCCACACCCGTCTTAGAAGGGATCCCAATTAGCAACTACAGTGTATAATAAAAACACCAATTATCATATAGTATATTAACAATTTGAACCAAATTCATCAGCTATGTATTATTAAAGTGTTATGGATTAACAATTCCTCTTAAAGAAAATAGTTTTAAAAAATTGTTAGGTATGTACTGGGGCTAAGAGCGAGCCGTAATCAAAGCTTGCAACAAGAAAGGTATTAATCCCCGGAAACATCCCGGATTATACCTTATATTCGTTACAGATTCTAACTGAGAAGCTCCTTCGATGGTATTGGATAGTTTGATGGTATCATTTGCTGATAAATGTCTGAATTTGACAAACGCAGTATGCTCTAATTACACAAAAGCTTGGATTTCCAGCGAAGTTTAAGGTATTTATCTGTATGGGGCTCGATGAGTTGATTTATCCTATGTCCTCATTGGACAATGTCTGCACTATACTGTTACAGTTTTAAAATGTCATTTAAGGTGTATATCGTAACTGTTATAGAACATTTGTGACTTTATACCTATGTTATTGTAACAGTTTTAATCTGTCACCATTCTTGACATTATGGTAACTTATCTTTAGACTAACTGTTGCTATATAACTGAGTTATTGTAGCGTAGGCATCTGTAACTCTTCCTCAGGGAAGCCACTTTAGAAATTATTGTAGCAAACGAGGTTTTTCACTCAAGGCTACCAGGATAAGAATGACAAGGAGGTTGCACTCGTCATCCTTTCCCATATAGACATATTATTTCCCCACTCTAAACCTATTTCACTTTACTCTTCACTAAACCAGCAGATAATATTTCTCTTCTAGTTTCTTCTCTTTGCACCAGAGCTCATCATCGGCTAGCCATGGCTCCTATGGATGATTAGTATGTTTACGAGAGATCTCGAGAGTCGAGGCAAGTGGTACGAGTTGTTAGAAGAAAGATTTTGTGAGATTCGACTAGAAAAATAGAGAAGAAGAGTGAGGTTGCAATCAACTTGGTGATGAACGAAGAAGATGGATAAATGTTGGGGTTTCTACGTTGTATTTTGGAAATATGGGTTGTTAGAAAATTGGAATTTCCAGTGAGAATTAGTAAGATATAATATGAGAAGATAGAAACCCTAGATCTCAATCAGAGTTCAGTTATGGAAAACTTAGTTTCATATTTTAATTCAGTTTAGGTATTGTTTCTTTAGACACAAAAGTTTCTTTTGATGATAATCAATTTAAAGATGGTGAAAATCAGGTAAGTTTTGAGTTTAATTTAATGGTTTATTATAATTTTTCATAAATTTAGTTCACATTATGTTTTTAATTTGACTCCTGCTATTTCCAATCCACCATTATTATTAATACAATCCAATAAGAAATTAAACAGAATTCTACTATCTTTTAGAAACCAAATCAAAGTAAAATTTATGAATCCAATCCAATCTATTTTCCTTTTCCTTTTTTATTTCTAGTTTCTTATATCTAATCTATAAATAACATGTTCATAAACCCTGCAAATCATAATCATATATCTTTCTTGTTCTTCTTCACTATAAAACTTTTTTCATAATTTATTAAAAAACATGTTTAAACATCATCGATGTCATCAACATTTTCATCATCACTATTGTTCTCATCGGTCTCACCATAATCCTCGTCATCTTCATCGTCGGTGTCCTCAATATCTTCGTTGTATTCATCATCTGCACAGTTGTCGGTATTCTCTATTATTACTTTTCCAAATTCAGGTAAATCTTCCTCAGCACATATATGTGTTGGAGAAGATGAAGAAGTTAGATTAGGTGTGTTTTAAGTTAGAAAAACTAAATCCAATTCATAGGATTGTACTAATAAAAATGTTAAAAATATTGGATTGGTTTAAGTATATGGATTGGTTAATAAGAATAGTGGATTGCAAATAACAAGAGTCTTTAATTTATGGGATGTGCAGTTTTCATTTTCTCGTGGGTTTTGGGAAGTTAAGAGTATAACACTAATCTCTTTCTTTGTCTCTCTATAGACGATAGTATGAGGTTCTAATTCACCAAATTTCGTTTAATTTGACTATTTTGAGGTCATCTTACCTTTCTCATATATTATTATGGTTCTTAAGAGGCCTTCATGATTTCTGGAGTCCTTCAGAATTGTTATTGTTGTGGGTGGAACAAATATAAAGGTAGGAACTTTGTTGTAGTTTAGGTATTCATATCTCATGGTTGAGTCGTTGATACTAGTCTGAGTTGTGGGCAGGACTAAATATTGTGGTTGCAACACCTGGAAGATTTATATACCACTTTCAATAGGGGAACACCTGCCTCTCTATAATCTCATTTGTTCTTTTGGATGATGTTGACAGAATGTTGGACATGGGGATTCGGTCTCAGATAAATGAGGTATAGCTTCAACAGATACTCTAGTCTTGAACTCTCTAACGAATCGTAAAAGAAACTAGAATAAGAAATGTTACTGTCATTATTATTTGACCAAAATGTATTCTTCAGCCTACTGATTATGTGACTTTCCCTATATTGGTTTAAGTTGTTTTGCCTTATTTCAAATCTAAGTTGCATTCCGTATACAATAGAGAAAGGGAAGCCACACTTCAAGCTAGGTTATGGGGACCTGAAGAATCAAGATTTGATGGCGTTGACTATCTTGATGATGGTGAAACATCTAATGTTTCCTCACAACGGTCCACTATCAAAAGAAAGATTGAGGCTGTTGTTGGAGCTTTCTACCTATGGCAAGTGAAGGTTAATTATCTCTTATTTTGATTTAGATTGATACTCTTATTAATATAGCAACAAAAACATCTCATGTTGTTTTATGAGCCTTTTTGTATAATCTTTTCCTTGATAGATCATTTCTTTTTGTTTTTTCTTTGCGCATGTTCATGAGGTTCCCTTTCACCTCAGTTCCTAGTATAGGTGTGTGTCTGTGTTATTATTATTTTATTTTATTTTTGCGCATATCCGGGAGGTTCCCGTTCACTTCAGTTCCAATCGAGTAATATTTTATGAACTTATCAAAATTGTTATTCATCTGGCTTAAGTTTACTTAAAATTATCTGAATTATAATTAATGGAGTGACTACCTTAAAGGCCACAACCCTATGACCTAGTGAATTTTCGTTCTTCCTTCTATCTCTTTCTTTTTAAGTTGGACTTTGATATAGTTGCAACCATTTTAGGCAATTTCTGATATTGCCGCTCATCATGCGACCCTTCACCGTTGTACCCTGACTAAGATTAGGTTTGATTAATCTATTTTATTTTGTCGGATGTAGCTGACTGCGACCCTGGCAGATTTTGAACTTCTATTCTGATAGTTAAATCTGAATCCGAAGTGTTATATTTTTCAGGAATCTGATTGGCAGTTTTAGCTTGATTAAAGTCTTATTTCATGAAATATAGGCTGCTGGATGGATTGATCAGTTCTTCAGTATAATGCGTATTATATTTTCTCTTGTTCTTTGTTCTAAATCTGTGTGATTCACTGGTATAGGTTTGTCATTTGCTTATCAGCTTTTGTATCTGTTGGATGCTACTGGTTTCTATTCTCCTGGATCGCATGTGCTTGGAGTTCATGTTTGTCGTGCAGCAGGACATGAGCTGGTACAATATCATCTAACCCTTTCATTTGCAAAATCACATCTAAAAATTTGGCTTTATGTGTTAAAAATAGGCTATTTGCTAAAGTAGTCAAATGTTTTATGAATGGAGTTTATCTCTGTAATATCATATTACGACATTCTACACACTGCAAACCCCATCTATGCTTTGGTGTTTCAACATGACCTGATTATCTCCCATATTTGTTAGATAATTGTGATTTATTTATTTCTTTTTTTGTCCCTCAATGATTTTCTGTATCATTTTCTTAAGTTCGAAGGATTTCAAAATTACTTAGTCGGTGTTTTTTTCTATTCGCATTTTGATGTCAAGGTAGATGGACACTTCAGCTAGAATATCAAAGATAAGAAGTACTAAACGCGGGAGACTTCATGTTCCTCCTTGGCTTAAGGTAGATCATCATCTTATCTATTTCTCTCCAACTGATAAGTAACACGTTGTTCTTTCTCATATATACATGTAAAACGGGTTCCGTTCAAATATACATATAGGGAGTGCAAAGAGTGTTACTGAGATGTATGTACATGTTATTGGACTATGAAAAAAAATGGTCTTATTGCAGTAGTGTTTTTTTGTAAGGTCAGCGTCCCATACATATTACTGAAAGTGTAACCTTGAGAAACTAAGACCATGTGGACAAAATTAATTTTTTGTGACATCATAACACCTCAAATTTGCATACAAGATTTTTGTGTGCTTAGGTACTTCAGTATGTGTTGGACAGAATGAAGATTAACGTTTTAAAATAACGCAGGCTTTTCATGTGTTGATAATCTTCTTTGGTCGATTATAGAAATTCCCAGATTACTCTTGTTATATTTATAGCTTTAGTATTAAGTTGCTTTGTTTAGCCTTAAGTACATAAGTAAATTGATTCACTTCTTTTAATTGTGTTAGGCTAATTGCATTACAATCCTTTGTTGCAGGTACTATTTAGGAATATATGGCTCATGTGTTGTCTATTTGTTTTTTATGGATTCAACTTTTCTATGAATATTTGGAAATTTTGGTGATTCGAACTTTTGAACTTAAGGTATGTTCAAGTTTACTGTTAAATTTGACCATGTGTTAAAGTGTTAACTGAGTTCAATTGTGCTTTCAATTGAGTTTTGGTTGTAATGTAACTGAAACCAGTTGCTTTGTGTAGTCTTAAGTACATAAATAACTAGTTTTCACTTTATTTGATTAGTCTAATTGTATTACCATTTTTTTCACAGGTACTATTTTGGAACGTACGGTTCTGGTGCCGTTCGTATGTTTTTGAGAAGTGATCAACATGTATATGAATTTTTGGGAATTTCAGTAATTTGAACTTCTGAACATAGGATAGGATTCAATTATTTTTAATTTTGAACATATGTCAAATTGTCAATTGAGTTCATGTTATGTTTCCACCTGAGTTCAGGTGGTCTTTCCAACTGATTTCAGTTTGTGTTGTAACTGAATTGAAAGATTTAATATAATGTTGACTATTTATTTATTTTAACGGTGTTCAATTGAAGCTGAATTTTTATTTTAGGTTGTTTAATTAAAATTTGTCATCTATGTGGCGATTGTGTAACGGTTTATACACTATTGAGAAAGGACTGACAGTTCCATCAAAAACATGTTACTTTGTCCAAAAATAGTAGCGATTTTTATCAAATATGTTATCTTAGGTTGTTTATGGTGATAGTTTCGTAGACAAACTGTTATTTTGTATGGATTGATAGTGGCACATGATGACGGTTTTGCTAAGAATTGTTACCTTATAACTAGTTATGTAACAGTTTTCTTAAAAACTGCTACCATAGAACCACTAACAGTGACAGTTTCAGTATTTATGTAACATTTTTGTAGAGACATTCGGTAACTGTTTTTATAAACTTTCCGTAACAGGGAATTTGGTAACGCAGCAAAAAAAATTACTGTTACGAAAATAATACGGTAGCAGTTTATAACAGTCACCTAACGTCATTTTTCTATTAGTGTATTTCTTTTATAATATCCAAGTAGTAAAAGTGCCCGTGTCAAATCCTGGTTGAAATAGTTCTCCAATTACCAAAAACTCGCCAAAAATCATCACAGACGAATGCCCAAAGTCTGGTCGTGCAAAAGAGTTGTAAAACAGCTCTTGGGCCTCGTATAAGGCTTGGAAATCCAACGCATTCAGATATTTGGCCTGTCAGTTTGCCAAAACTGACAGCCTATTTTCCTTTGCTCTTTTATCATTTTCACAGAATTGATAACATATCTTAACTTCTACCCATACTCCTCGGCTACTCATTTGTCTGTGAAATAAGATTTCTTCTGACTTTTGTTTTTCCGGCCAATAACTCCCTCGAAAACACTCACCTCCGTGAAAACCTATTTCTTCTGAGTTGTGTTTGTGTTTGCTCGGGTATCTCGTCTCTCGGATTAAGCCCGTCCTTGAAGTTTCAAAACATCTGAGTTTGGAAAACTCAGTTCATATATTTATCGCAAATGAGAAACTTGTTATTGAGATTATTAGTCCCATATAGTATGAGAAGCTTACGATCCTGCAGTGTATAAGCCTTGGGAAACCTTAACCTATTTTCCTTTGCTCTTCTGTCAGTTCCACAGAACTGGTAACATATCTTAACCTCTACCCATACTCCTCGGCTACTCATCTGTTTGTGAAATAAGATTTCTTCTGACTTTTATTTTTCCGGCCAATAACTCCCTCGAAAACATTCACTTCCGTGAAAACCTATTTATTCTGAGTTGTGCTTGTGTTTGCTCGGGTATCTCGTCTCTCGGATATAAGCCCGTCCTTGAAGTTTCAAAACATCTGAGTTTGGAAAACTTAGTTCATATATTTATCGCAAACGAGAAACTTATTATTGAGATTATTAGTCCCATATAGTATGAGAAGTTTAAGATCCTGCAGTGTATAAGCCTTGGGAAACCTTAACCTATTTTTCTTTGCTCTTCTGTCAGTTCCAAAGAACTGGTAACATATCTTAACCTCTACCCATACTCCTTGGCTACTCATCTGTCTGTGAAAGATTTCTTCTGACTTTTATTTTTTCGTCCAATAACTCTCTCGAAAACACTCACCTCCGTGAAAACCTATTTCTTCTGAGTTGTGCTTGTGTTTGCTCGGGTATCTCGTCTCTCGGATATAAGCCCGTCCTAGAAGTTTCAAAACATCTGAGTTTGTAAAACTCAGTTCATATATTTATCGCAAACGAGAAACTTGTTATTGAGGTTATTAGTCCCATATGGTATAGAAGTTTACGATCCTGCAGTTTATAAGCCTTGGGAAACCCTAACCTTCCAAGAAGGATTACGAGGTTAGTTAGGCCCATGGAATTCAATATGTTATCAGAGCAGGTTATTTGTGACGAGTCATTTGACCACACCTTTACTCCGTGTCACCCGATTAATTGTCCACGTGTTAGACCCAACGAGGCTACACGTGAGGGGGCGTGTTGAGATTATTAGTCCCATACGGTATGGGAAGTTTACGATCCTGCAATTTATAGGCCTTGGGAAACCCTAACCTTGCAAGCCGGTTTTCGAGGTTAGTTAGGCCCATGGACTTCAACACTTATCATTACCTTCGTGAACTCCAATATCTCACCAATATACCTTGCAAACCTCCAACAACAACACTTTCTTCTTTAGCATGACAAACAATGGACACAACAGAGCTAAAGTCCTTATATTTTCATCACCGATATCACATACTCATTCTCCATTTCCGACATCACCATCACTGTCATTAATGGCATCTCATTAATCACTTCCACCTTGGTTTTCTCATCTGATACTCGAAAATCAGACAACGGACCAAGTCTTTTATAATTTTCGACAACCCAATGGCGTGCATTCTATATCGAACTCTTATCATTCAGAAGTCATCATCGAATCATGATGAATCTCAATCAAAAATGGACATGGAAACAACCACTTTCTTCATTCTGTTTGGCTTCTTAAAGATATTCTAACTCATTGAAAGTTCCCAAGTCCATGGCTAGAGCAAAAGCAACAATGGTCGTGAACTGCTCCGGAGAAGAATAATACGTCCTGTTGGTTTATATTTTCCTTTTGAATTGGAAGAGAAGACCATGGTGCCCTGAGTAAAATGCGCGTCTGCTTTTAGCGTGATTTGAATTTTAGTTGCTCCCAAGTAATTCCAGCGTATTCCTTTAAGTAATTCTCGTTTACTGTCATTTCTGGGAAACTGACAAGTTTAACTTTTTATTTTTCTCTTAACTTCTTCATACCACGTCGTAATGACCTCATTCTTTCGTCGTTAGCTTCATTTTTTCATTTTTTTTCAAGTTGTTAAGCTGGATTTGTAAAATTTCCACTTGTTATTTGGCTGTTTTCCACTTGTAGACTTCACTTTTGTAGCTATTTACACTTCTTTTACAAAAGACAATAACTAGAAACAATCATAAAACAACGTAATATTCAAGAGATACAACTAAAACAAGCATGGAATCGACACTCAAAACATGCAAATTAAGCACTTTTCAAATTCCCTCACACTTGGTTTTTGCTAGTCCACAAGCAAACTACCTGCCTAAACTAACATAAACTAAAATACAAATCTCTTTCATTGAGAACACGGTTGCACTTAGCATATACAACAAGCCTTTAAACCCCTAGGTGTCCCTTGTAGATGAGTTATAGCCTGGTGAGGGGGTTTACAAGAGGTATACCCCCAACCTATTCCAACTTTTAAATACTCCAAAGCACAAGAATCCAATGCGCTAAGATGACATAAAAATTTTGCACACTAATAATAAGAATTTAGAAGTATAAAAAAGCATATTCTTATGCTTAACTGTTGAGCGAGAAGTAACCAATGCCATATGAAAGAATTCAGGTTCGAGAGTGATCGAATATCTAGACTTCTGCTTCACCAATAGGGTTTTATGATATTACACTCAAAAGACGGCTTTTTTTGGTCTCACATGTGTGCAAGCAAGAATGAAGAGAGAAATCATGCACATGTTGAATGGTGGGAATGAAAAACCTTCCTAATATTTCATAAAAACCTATATTTCTAATGATCTCTACGAAAGGAAATCAACCACTATATGAGGATGGGAATGTTTACTTACCTTATCATCCTATCTACAATTAGCACCATTCTCACAGCGTCCCATAGAGACGTCTTCGTCTTCAGTCTCCAATTGTTGATGATGAACTCTTGAACTTCGTAAACCTTGACAATTGTAACTCTTTCCTCAATTCCTTGTTGCTTGAAACTTCTTCATAGATTTCTTCTTCCTCATGACTTTATTAAATGAATATAAACTTAATACACACTAAAATAATAAAAAATATATTTTTTTTGACTTTTTTCGTTTTATTTTTGATTTTTATTTTTATTTTTTTAATTAACATAGAAATACAAACTGAAAATAAAATAAAATAAACAATGAAACTACTATGACCGTGGGATAAGGACTTTGCCGCTTGATTCTTCACAACTTGTATTGTCTCGATATCATACACTTCAAAAACTTTTACATCTTTTGACTTTCTTCGCTCTTGTACACAAGTCTTCAACTTTCCTTCAAATTAGTGATGCTCCGCTTGTTGATGATATGGTGTTTCTATGGACCTGTTGTTGTCGAGAGAGAGAACAGTGCTAATTGCAAACAAGATTACATAAGAGAATATTATAAGTTATCAGATCTGATGGCACCCTCGTGATTGTTATCAATAGCACTCAAGAGATCAAAAAGAAATGCTGAAAATGGTGCGAGGTTGAGTAGCTCATGATTCTACCCTGAGTTAACGTGCATGACACACACTCTATAAAAACTTTTTTATTTAGCTACAAAGAATTGAAGGTCTGGTGCCTTGTTTGGTATAACATGGGCAGTCTCCATTAATGATTGATCAACATCTCTAATACTAAGTTCAGTCTGCACCTAATTCGGCACCGACATGGTTAAATCCAACAATTACTCTCGAAGAAGTAAGAAACCCTAATGTTGTTCTCTAGCAGTTCTAAGTTCAATTATGTTGGTAAGAACTCTGTTTGTAATCTTAAGAACATATACTATGTGACTCTAAAATCTTTAAAAATTCGAGGTTATGCAAAAATGTGTACAAAAATTTGAAAAAATTCAACCTAAAAAGTGGAAATCCTAACTGAAGACTAAAAACTATGTATGAAAAATATATAATTATTCCCCCCATACTTAAACTTTACATTTTCCTCAATATAATTAACTCTTCCAAGATAAAATCAAGGTGGGAAATCTCAATAAGGATATGCAAAGCTAAGAAAAATAAAAATATAAAGGATAGAAATATAAAACCAATAGGTTACCTCCCATTCAACGCTTAGTTTAACGTCCTCATCCTAACCTTCATGTTATCGTCTGTACACCATTCAAACAAGGTGGGACTGTTATACTTCTAATTGGATCCACTCGAGTTGTATGCAGGTTTTAGAGCAATTGAAGAACATGCAACATAGACTAGACCATCTTGATCCAACACTTAATAAAGAGAACGTTGCACCAACCGAATTCTACAATGGTATATCTTACCCGACTCATGATTGTATTTATGATCATTCACCCATTCAACGGGACGGGTCATGGTTTAGTGATCTTATTGTAAGTAATGGTGGAAAACATGTAAACATAAGAAAACTCTCGAAAAAATTATATCAACTGGAAGATAATTGAGCATAGGAAGAAATTCTCCAAGAGATTAGTAGTACCATACGTATGGAATTCAAATGACGTATTTCTAATGGAGTATACGAGGTTGATGAAGATTCTGATGAAGAGTCTGATATCGAAGATGATGAAATATTTGAGAATGATTCTAGAATGAGTAATATCGTGGAAGGCCCAATTGATCTTTCCAAGGAATATAATGATAACGTTGATGCGGAGATTTTGGTTAAGGCAGAAATTGACCAAGATTAGTTAAAAAGTTTGATAGAGGACCCTGATACAGAAGACGTAAATAATTCATTGGAAATCTTGAGAACAATGAGGATCCAATAATCCAAGAGATAGTTGAAGGTTTGTCTAATCTTTCGGGTAATTATATTTCTAATGTTCATCTTCCTCTAATCAAAGTTGTTTCTAAAAGAGTTGTTAACCCAACTTTCAGAAAAATACCATACTTAGGGTTAGAGTTGTGTGCTTCCGAAGTTTTAACCGATTATTTTACTTCTAAATATCCACCATTAGAGTTACTTGATTCTAACGATGTGCAGGTTCACCAAGTGAAACCCAATGAAGTTCCCAAATTATATGTTCTTTATACACTTCCAAGTGTAGAAAGGACTAAGTTTGGGGGTAACTTCCATATGATAGTGGCTTTACTAGTATTATCATATGCTAACATTTATGTGAAGATGTTATTAGAATTTCATATTGTTATCTTGGCGGATCCTCATATTTTCAGATTGTTGGTGTACGGACGATAGCCAGAAAGTCAGGTTGAGGACGTTAAACTAAGCGTTGCATGGGAGGCAACCCATTGGTTTTGTATTTCTATCTCTTTTATTTTTATTTATATAGTTTGCATATCATATTAGGAATTCCCCACCTTGATTTTACATTGGAATAATCAATTTACATTGAGGACAACGTAAAGTTTAAGTGTGGGGGAGTGTTAAGCATATATACTAAGTATTCACTTTTAGGTAAAAAAAATTTAACTTTTTTGTAACTATTTGCTTGAAACATCTAACTTTTAGATATTTTAGAATCACTTAGTATACTTCTATCTACGTTTATATACAGTGTTCTTACCGAAATAACTGAATTTAGAAGTATTAGAGAACTATATTCGGGTTTCTTAGTTGTTGAGAAGTAATTCCGACAAAAAGAGACTTAAACCGTCGGTGGCGAACTAGGTGCAGAAAGAATACAATATTAGAGAAGATGATCATTCTTTACCCATATATAAATGAGGCACCAAACCTTCAATTCTTTGAACCTGTCTAAATTATCCGTTTAGAGTGATTCATCTGCCCAAACTCCGAGTAGAATGATGAGCTACTCAACCTCGCACCATTTCAGCACTACTTTTTGATCTCTTGAGTGCTAATTCTATCAATCATGAGGGTGACATAAGAATTGCGAAAAAAAAACCTTACCTTGTAGTTAGATTTGCAGTTGGTACCACTCTATTTCTCTCTTTCGACAACGACAAGTCCATAGAAACACCATCATCATCAACAAGCGGAACAACACAAATTTGAAGAAAGTTGAAGACGTTCAAGGTTTACAAGCAACGGTACAAGAAAGAAAAAATTTCATATTCAAGTGAAGTAAAAAGACAAAAAGCAAAAGTATATATATATGTTGAAAGCTTATATGTACAAGAGCGAAGGAAATCAAAAGATGAGAGTTAGTGAAGTTTATGATATCGAGACAATACAAGTTGTGAAGAATCAAGTGGTAAAGTCCTTATCCCACGGCCATAGTAGTTTCATTGTTTATTTTATTTTGTAGTTTGTATTCTTTTTTTCTTATATTTCAAAAAAAAATTGTTTAGTGTTTGTTTGTTTGTTTGTTTGTTTTTGTATTCATTTAATAAGGCCGTGGGGAACAAAAAATTTATAAAGAAGTTTCAAGCAACAAGGAATTGAGGAAAAGAGTTACAACTGTCAAGGTTCTACGAAGTTCAAGAATTCATCATCAACAGTTGAAGACCGAAGACCGAATATGTTTCTATTGGATGTTGTGAGAGTGGTGCTGATTCTAGATCTAGCGACAAGGTAAGTAGCGTTCCCATCCTCACATAGTGATTGATTTCCTTTCTTAGAGATCACTAGAAAAAAAGTTTTTTTTCGTACCACGTTTCTATGGGATAACATCCTCATATATATAATTTGGAAGGTTCCTTTTCCTTTCCACCATTCAACGTGTGCAGGATTTCTATCTTTATTCCTTCCTACACACATGAGAACCATAAAGTGCGTCTTTTGAGTGCAACTTTATAAAACCCTACTGGTAAGGCAGAAGTCGAGGCAGGATGCTTATTTGATCGCTCTCGATGATGGATTCTTTCATAGGGTGGTTTTCTCCTAACTCTAGTGCTAAGAATGAAAATAAAGTTCTTTGTACTTCTAACTTCTTATTGTTAGTGTGCAAATACTTTATGTCTTCGTAGCTCTTTGGATGCATGTGCTCAGAAATATTTGAAAGTTGGAAATTAGGTTTTGTGGGTATACCTCTTGTAAACCCTCACGCGACTATAACTCGTCCACTAGGGACACCTAGGGGTTTAAAGACTCGTTACACATCCTAGGTGTAACCGTATCCTCAACAAAAGAGAGTTTTTGTATTTTAGTTTAGTTTAGTTAGGTAGTTTGCTCGAGGACTGGCAAAAGGCAAGTGTGGGGAAATTTGATAGGTGCATTATTTATATTAGTTGGGTACTCTAATTCATTTCTTTCTTGTTAATTTCCATATCATTATTCTTTGATTTTGTTTTGTTTTTTGAGTTACTTAGGAGTTTTGAAGTGTATTCAACCAAAGAAGAAGAAAGGAGTTCATTAGACATGAAATGAACAAGGAAGTCAAGTTCTACAAGTGAAGAAGGGCTAAAGACAAATTTAAACTAGTTCAAATCCAGAATTTCTTACAATCATCTTAAAGAGAATTGAAATACGAGGACAATGCAAAAAGAAAGAGATCATTCCAACATCAGACGAAGAAATTACGAGCAAAACAAGATAATATTAAAAATTTAGTTCACAAACCGTACCGTTCTGAATTGGTAAACAAAAAGGGTTTGAAAACCCTGCTCAATTTTTTTTCAAGAACCGAAATTGGGATAATTATGCACGCGTTTGGACTTCTAAAACAAGGAAAATACGATCCCGTAAGGATTCTAAACCCTAGAAAGAAAGAATACTTGAGATCCAAATATTGAAGGCTTTAAAAGAAGACATCTAAGGCTCAAAAAAATCATGTTTGGAAGTAATCTCTTATCTTCTACCTCTCATATCACACCTTCTATATCTTAAAACTTAGGGTTTTACCATTGTTCTTCTTTGTATATTTTCCATGGGTTTTAGTAAATCCATGAGTAGGTAACTTTGTTCTATTGGTTGGGGATGTAGTTGGAATTCCTAAACATGTGAATCAATATGGATGGTTATTATTGATGTTCAAGATCTATTTTTATCATTCATGTTCTACTTTCAATATCGCCATGTAAGATTGGAGGTGTGTTTGTTTAGGATACATACTGACTGAACACATATTCATATCTAAAGCTAAACTATGATTTGGAGATATGGAATAGTCGATAGACCCGGTTGCAAGTAACATAGTGTGATTATCGATTGTATTTTCAAAGCCTTTGTGTGATTACATGTAGAAGCTTGAGCCATTGTTGACGACCAGAGGAATATTACCAGGAGAACCAACACTGGTAGGAGCAGAATTAACATTGGGATTAGTTACTGAACCCAACTTAAGATCAACCATTTTGAAATTGAGAAAATTGATAAACTTGAGAAATTGATTTTGCAACCGAGAGATTGATCTCCCACTATGATCGCCAAAATGTTTGTAAGTAAAAAAAAGTTTAGGGATAAAAAGGGAAAACGATGGTAAGATGATGAAAACTCTAATCCCTAAACATTTGTACTATAAAAGTACTTTTAATATTCGAGTGATCAATTTGTATAATCCTGGCCTAAATCAAGAAATGGTCGTTACAGTCTTGTTTCGGTCACAATAGAAGGAAAATGGTCGGTCTGTAGGGAGGGAATCAGAGATGGTATAGTGATCAATGGAGTTGAATTCCAGTGATGGGATGTGTTGAACTACTATAAATAAGAATTCTCTGTGTTTGAACTGAGAGAAAACTCTCGTAAGAATCAGAGTCTGATTATCTTGCTAAGGGATTATGATATGATTGTCTTGTCCTTTTTCAATAGGTCGAAGAACCTATTTATAGCAGTGGAAGTTAACACATTGATTTCGTAAGCGGTGGCAATTGCATAAAAAAAAGTGGAAATCATGGTGAAACCAGTTCCACTATGTTAGGGAGACTTGGTAGTTATAAGACCACCACTTCATTTACTCCTTCAAATGCCGACACGACTTTTTTACTTTCTCATCGTGGGTGCACTGCCACACCGCATGTACTGTAGGCCACCATACCAAAACCCTAGTGAATATCTCCACATGCGACATAATTGATGTATCGAGCATGGTTAAGTCTATTTTATATACATATATTATCTGGTCAATTGTTGACCTAGCTAGACTGTTAGTCTTAGCATATTGGTGAGTCTAACATGTTTTTCAGTGGTGAGTCGGGCATGATGACTCATTGGTAGATGAAGCATAAAATATATGCTGAGAGAAGCAATAATGTTTAATATATCATAAACGTAGATAGTCTGATTGGTATTGACATTGATAATTATGGCATATCATTGCGTCAGTTGAGGAAGAAATGATATTTATATGATCTGGTAGACATGGATTTGATGGAATTGCTGGACCAAGAAAAGATCAATATATATATATATGAAATTCATATGGGTATCAATTAAAATAAATGCTAACGTTAGCAGTTATTGTAAAATTATTTAGTTTCGTCCTAGGTTTGAGTAGCAAAGTAGAGAAACTAGAATATAAACTTTGGAAGAAGAAACAATTAAAATATTGATGGTAAGACCATTTAAACATTGGTAGCAAGACCACTTTAAAATATTGGTAGCAAGACCAATTTAGAATATTGGTAGCAGGACCAATTAAATTATGCTCCTTAATTGATTGAATAATAAAACCTTAATATGGCAGATGGACCAACCAAGGAATGGCAGATGAGGGACCAATCAAGGTTATGAAAGAGGGACTGACCAAGGTGATGAAAGAGGGACCAACCAATGTGATGAAGGAGGGACCAACCAAGGTGGTTAAACACGGGATGGTGGTAGCGTTACCACTTCAGGTTAATTTGTATATCATATGGTCTCTCTGGTAATATTTTGATATTTTTTGGTAATATGACCTAGGAGAGAGTTATTTGATATAAAGACCAAGTAGGATTTTGATGTGAAGACCAAGATTTAGGAAATATTAAAATAATAATATTTAATATATTAAATGGGATAAAACCGGTCAGGTTGATAGAGGGACCATCCTCGGTTGCTTTGTATATCATATGATCTTTATAGCATTGTTTAGATAAAACAGAATCTCAAAGAATCTTGGTGGAAAGACAAAATCCTAAATAAAAGAGTTTTTATATAAAATAGTATTTAAAAATATATAGGAGTGGTGACCGGCCAAGCACCAGTGACATGGCCGGCCGAGTGGCTAGCGTCGATCCCACTTGTTTTCTTTTTAAGTATTATTTTTTAATTTTCTTCCACTTTATACCATTTGCTTTTGGGACCACAATTTAATATGCTCTTAAGACCATTTTTAATATATAAATCCATGTCATTTCCTCGAGGCTTTTCGTTGTTAGCCCGTATGCCTGAAAAAGGCAAATATTCACAATTAGTTTATAGAATTCTCCTGAAAAAAGCTATAAATTAGTTTAGTGATGGACATATGATTGTTTCTTGGAGTTCAACTCTAGAATATAACACTAGAATTTATTTATGATTTGCTTTATACTAGTAGGCAATCTATCTAGAAGCATTGATATCTATTCAGGAACAAGAATGTGTTCTGGATAATTATTGTGTATAGTCAGAGAATATCTGGAGAAGAATTACAATAAGCACTAGTGACATTCTGAGGACAATATTGCTCTATGCAAATTATTTGGTCCATCTAGGAATTGTCTAATCATTGTAGATTCAATACAGGAGTGAGCACTGAGTCGTGCATTAATACTAATTTTATATATTAATATAAAATATTGAAAGATCAATCGGACAAGGATTTAATATTAGATATATATATATATATATATATAAATACATTTTCAGTGAGGCTACAGGATCAGTATGAGATGCCTGTAGTAAAAGCTTTATATTTTAATTCTTTTGCAGAATATAAAATATGAATTTTATATTTATGATGCCGGTCAGTGATATAAAAAATTCTATTATTCGTATACTTCTACTGCAGGGTAGAGACGATTTTATTATTTTAGCCTTTGTCAAAAATCTACCATTTATACACCTTTATAAACACTTAGTGAAATCATCCCGTTGACGTAGATTTTATAACCAAACCACGTAAAACCCTTCGTGTTTTTTACTCGTATAAATTTCTTGACTTTGCTTTTGTAATCGAACTCATGTCTCCTTGAATATCGACCTATAGTAATTTTGAATGTAACTGTAAATTTTATTACAGTTATATTTTGACGCTAGAAACAGAAATAAAAAAAATTAAAGAGATTTATCCTACCTGATTTAAAGAGCTAGATCTCGTTTGATAATAAAATTTTCTTGTTTAACTTTGTGTTGATTTTATAAAACAAAATTTTCTTGTTTAACTTTGTGTTCATTTTATAACTTTGAGTCTCTTTTGATAGTATTTATTCTCGTGTAGCGTAGATCTCAAAGTTCCCGAGAAACACAAGTATCATGGAAGTTTTGATTTACTAAAAATAGAGATATCGCCTTTTTCGACTCAAGGAAAAGTAGATATTGCCGTCCTTGTTTCTTATTTTTGTTAAAAATAGAATGTAAGAAGAACATTCTGAATTAAGTAAGTCAGCTTTTGGAGCCTGAAAAGGCGCTCTCGAGTCCAAGAGAATTTTAGGCAACCCTCATTTTTCGAATCTTACATAAAATTTATAGGCAGTTGGTTAAAACACCAGTTGTTACTATTCACTCGTAAAAAACCCAATAAAAAGATTGTTCACAAAAATTTCATTTGCCACCTTTCTAGTTTAAATCATCCCAACAAACACAAAAAATCACCCTACCCTCAATTTATATTCTTTTCTTACCACCAACACTATCAACACCACCACCTACAACAACCGCCGCCGACCACCACCGCCGGCCGCCCGCCATCGCCATCACTACCACCAATAACACCACAACCACCTTTATCATTGACAAAAATTGTTTCATAGAGATTAGTACTCAATAAAATGAAAAAAATGAAAAAAAATTATATGAAACCAAAACTGGTTTTAACAAAAAAAAATTCATGACAAAAACTAAATAAAATTAGATAAAACCCAAATTGGTTTCAATAAAATGAAAAAAAAAAAGATGAAACCAAAATCGGTTTCAACAAAAAAGTATCCCATCACCACCAACATTTGGTTTCGTACAAAATTTTTTTACATAAAATCAGATGAAACCAAAACTCATTTCAACATAAAATTATCGTATCACCAACAAGATTGGTTTCGTCGAAATAAGCTCGAAAAAATAAAATAAAATTAGATGAAACCGGAACTGGTTTCAATAAAAAAAATATTGCATCACCAACAAGATTGGTTTTGTAAACAAAAACTAACAAAACTTAGCAAAAATTAGATGCTTGAATATTCTCATCTCAATAATCAACTGATAAAACTATACCAAAGTGTAACTAAGAAATTTGTGAATGTGTCAACATTCATGTCTAATGCTATAACCCACTACGCGTGTTTCACAACAGACATCCAACTAAAGGACATCAAAAAAAAAAAAGTTCAGCAACCATAAAAGATAATTGAATGACCTATGTAGTCCCAATAAATAAACAACATAACATGTTACATCCACCTTTAGCACCTATAAGGCTATAACAAGAATCAATCACCAGATTGAATTTGTTAGTTAACTCCTGAAAATCATGCGCAAAACATACACGCCCATGGACAACTCGTACTGATCATAACCATGCTCTACTAATTGGTTTCATAGAGATTAGTAATCAATAAAATGAAAAAGGTAAAACTAAATTAGATGAAACTAAAACTGGTTTCAACAAAAAAATTATTGTATCACCAACAAGATTGGTTTCATCGACAAAAACTAACAAAAATTAGCAAAAATTAAATCAAATCAAAATTAGTTTCAACAAAATGTAACCAAAACTGGTTTTAACAAAAAAAATATATAATATCATCAATGAAATTGGTTTCGTCGACAAAAACTAGCAAAAATTAGATGAAACCAAAAGTAGTTTCAACAAAATGAAAAAAAGAAAAAAACAGATAAAACCAAAATTAGTTTCGTACAAATGCCTCTTCAGCATCTCCATTGAACAACTAACTCTTACTTTGATGGGTCAGTGGATGTCAAAAGTAACTGGGAATCAGACCTCTCACTGCTCACAAATGATATACGCATTGCCTGCAATAATTAAAATATCACATCATCTGTAAATACACAATATACTATACATCAAATACAATTTTTCAATTGAACTATTTTATCATAGTCAAATAGGCAAAATACATTTCCATATGACTATAACTATAAGGTCTACCCATACATGACTAAGATCTTCACTTCGCTTTCCTTGTAATTTAATACCAATAACATACATTTGCACCAGATATTCCTTCCTTCCCCACCTCCTCCATCATTCCCCTAACCAACATCACCATTTCCATTATCAAAATTAAAATAAAAAACTTATAACAAGCTCCGATGATAATTACCATTGATCCAGCCATTACAATGTCTCCAGGCCAGCAATAATAATTACTTTGCTACTCAACATCATACTAATGCAAATAACAAGTCTTAATTCTGCGATATTACTATAAAATGGAGTAGATATTTTTATAGAAATCCTCTTACACTTGTTATATTATTTAGGCTCCTCCGTGAGCATATCAACTTATATCGTTGCCAAACAAGTATTTATCTGATTCTAATATTCACATGGTCGACATTTTTTGAATCGGCATCAGTTCTCCATGTCTCATGAACATTTATATCCATATCGCTTAACATATCAACAGTTTTTTTTTTCTTCAAATTTTGAACATATCAACAGTGACAATTTAACGTTTATAGAGTATAGAGTAGACAACAATTGGACTTCTCACATTGTGAACCTCATCAGACCATGCTAGTGATACAGTTGCCGTTTCATCTAAGCAACAAACCACTTCTTCTAACTAGATAAAATTAGTTTTCTTTACTCTAACTATTATAAAAAAATCCCCTGATGTCTGATAAAAAAAAAACTACTATAAAAATCCAATTCAAATTCAATTCATTTTTCAACCTACAAATCCAAAAGATTACCTTCCATACATAAGGCCGAATTCCAGCACCATTAGGTATTCATTGTGATATTAATCTTTGCAATTCATATATATTGACTATTATCCTTGAAAACTGAGATTCATAAAATTAAAACCAAATTCAATAAATTCTTTAGAAATCATATTTTAATTCGAAATTAGATACAAAAGAAACCCTAAAATGAAACACACACCTCTTGTAATAGTTGAGGTTGAGGTGAAATTTCTTCAAACCAAACAATAGAGGATGGTGATGATGATGACGTATCATCATTGTGAATCAACTTTTTGTACAGTAATTTTTGGAGATGTTCAGGAATTGGAGGTTGGATCGGAGGAGGAGAAGGAGGAGGAGGTTCAATAAATTCTCTAATTTGGAGCACCACCACCGCCATCATCATTGATACAAATTGGTTTAGCTCAAAACATTAATTCCAAAACTTAATCGAATCGGGATTTTTATTTCGAATTTGGTGGCGGATGAGGACATAGCAGTGGGTTTGTTGGTGGTGTAGGAGTAGGAAGAGGAGCTAATGAGTTGGTTTTGGTGGAGGATCAGGATACGGTAATGGGTTTCATGGTGGTACGGGAGTAAGAGGAGGAGGAAGAGGATGAGGAGGTGTTGCTGTTGGTAGGGGATGAGGAGAAGGCGGAGGTTGTGTTGATGGAAGATCTAGAGTGGTAGTGGTTTCGGTGGTGGCGCGAGAGTTTAAGAGAGAGAGGGTAATGAATCTGCTAACTAGGGCTTGTCGATATTTTCGTGTTATCGTAACGGAACCGGATTAGTCAGTATCCGTTCCGATAATATTTGATACCGATAAGATATAACCCCTCGTAAAACCATCAGTTTCTCTTCTCACTAGTCACTTCTCATTTCATTCTCTTCTCTTCTGCGCTCCCCCTTTTCTTCAACTTTCATCTACAGAAAGAAATCGAACTGAAGAAGTGAATTCGTCTCCCCCTCTTATTCTCCTATATCTATTCTCTATTTCAGGGTTTCTGTTCAATTTAGGTAAGTTACATCATTTACATGTGTTTTAAATTCATCATATCTGTCCAATTCAGGGTTTCTGTTCAATCTAGTGAATTTGTGAAATTAGGGTTTCTGTTCAATTCATCATTTCTGTTTGATAGCATGTGTGATTAGAAAACTAGGGTATGTTTTTAAATCCAAATTTGGGTTCAATTTGAAACTTAATTTAGGGTTCCTGTTCAATCTAGTGTTTTTGTGAAATTAGGGTTTCTTTTAAATCCAAATTATTATTACTTCTTCTTGTTGTTGTATGATTTGCTTTGAATGGTTCTCTCTCTAATAGTAATAGTGTTGATTTTCCAATTCTCGTCTTTACCTATTGATTTTCCGGTTTGATTTCATTCGACTGACTTGGGTTTTTAGTTGTACTGATTCGTTTTGATGGTGTTTTAATTCTAGAAAGGTAAAACTGTATCGAATGGAAAAAAATGAGGAGTTGGAACTGTGAAGATTCTTAAACATAAGCATCCTGAGAAAGTTAGTTTTTCTATAGACAATCTAAGACATTGAAGATTTGTGCTAGTCATCTAGGTTTATCGTTCTTCGTTTTTGAATTGATTTTGGGTTTAATTGAGGTTTTGATTTGATCTGTTAGATTAGGGGTTTTTGTGATTTTGTTTTTTAGTGTTACCAACAATTTCTATTTAAGAACATGCTGGGAATGAGAAATCATGTGTATGGCACGCTACTGATTTCTCTGATGGTGAATTGAAAGAAGAGTTGTTTTGTGTTCGACTTGCATCCATTGAGAGTAAGTATTTGCTTGAGATTTTCATTGATTTTAATTTACTATATTTGTATTTTATTTCTGTATATTTTGAAGAGCGTTTTGGAGTTACCATTAGGGTTGTCTTTGTTTTCTTGTTTGATTGCT
Source organism: Papaver californicum (assembly GCA_023531435.1). NCBI lineage: Eukaryota > Viridiplantae > Streptophyta > Magnoliopsida > Ranunculales > Papaveraceae > Papaver > Papaver californicum. The sequence goes on along the minus strand of JAJJMC010010016.1, from coordinate 4,541,189 downwards.
CATGTTAATAGGCATAGTAACTCAATGTGTGTCATATGGTTTAGGACATATGTTGATTCTTTTATTTGTGAGTTGAGGCTTTGTAGTAGGTTACAATGATTGTTGTGCAGAGATCTATTTTCTTCTTGACTTTTTACTGATTCAGTTGAGATTATATCTTGAGTTTAGATTATTATAATGTAATGCTCTTTGGTTGGCTAAGTTAGTTTCAATGTTCTCATGGGAAGGCTTACCAATTCGATCTCAGTAGCAAAAGGCTAAGGGTATACATGTTAATTCCGCTATATGACTTAGTGATACCATTAGTTTATTAACTTTTTGAGTCTCATAAATATATTTGCAATAAATTTTCCAGAATCCATTGACATAAAATGGCTTCAAGTCTTGATGATTCTTCAATGATCAAACCAACATTTGATGAAAATTTTGCATTCTACTTCAAACTGTTTGCAATTAGTATGGTTAAAATGAATGCAAATTGAGTATTATATTATTCCCCAGAAATGTGCAAATTCTAAGAGTTTCATTTCTTAGATGTGAACATAACTTTCTAGAGGCATGTGGCTACGCATACCATCACATGAGCCAATTGTTACTGTTGCTAAAGCCATGGATACCTCTCTTCTTAGTATGTTGCTTATTTCTACTTTGTATATTTTGGTCGAAGTTTACTCTTAAATCTATGAATATTCTTTTCATTTACAGTACTAGAATACTACCTAAGGTTGTTGAATCAAATTTTAAGGTAATGTTGCCTTCTTTGGAGCTGGTGTATCTTATTTGTAAACAAAGCTAGATGCAGGAAGACGGAATTAACCCAAGAAGACATGATCATACCTCTACTAGCTCTTGTCAGCAGATAAAACTTTTTATAAATTAATAGGAATACACTTATGTTGATCGTAGAGTATGAATAATATTTGAGATGAAATATGCAAGGTCAACCAATTTATACGCAAATACTTACTGCACTATTATGATTTTATCTGTCATGTAACATTTGCTAAATGTGTCAAGTGATGTACGTCCAAGTAACATTTGTAACGTTTGCTGAAAAACATGTTTTAAGATTTATATCAGCTATCGGATAATATCTGATATCCGATAAACTTATCGAAACGGAATCGGATTTGAAGTTTAAGATTCCGTCGGAACTTATCGGATATCGGATATCCGATAAGGCTTATCGGAAACGGAACCGGCTGAGCCAGTTTCCGTTTCGATAGCATCCTTTGACATCCCTACTGCTAACAAAGAAAAGGATAAAAAAGAGTAGGATTGGGATTTTTGAAATATGAAAAGATCTAATTTAGATTATTTTTTTAATTTAGGGTTTTTATATTATTTTTGGATAATATAGTGTTTTTATAGATCTCAACTTATGATTGGTGTTTTTATATACTCCCTCCGTTTCAGGAAAATAGTTACTTTTCCTATTTGCACAATTATTAAGACAAGGATGAGAGAGAGTGGTTTTTCTAATTTATTTCCAAATTTACCCTCAAATGAAGAAGATGATGGAAAATGAAGAAAATTTCTTTAAAAAAATAGTTTTAGAAATTTGTCCTAATAAAAATAAAAGTAACTCTTTTGCTAGAACAAAAATCTAAAGAAAAAGTAACTTTTTTCCTGAAACGAAGGGAGTATAAAATATGAATATCTTGGTATTTTATTACTTGTTATATAAAATTTATATTAATCATAAGATTTGAAATCTATGGAGGAGTTCCACTATACTTGATGAACCTTGTCTTGTCAAACCTTAGATCCAAGAACATTCATGTGTTAGACTCACATTCACTACAATGAAAGGTAGGGTCTACATTTGATAATCGGATGGCAACCGGCAGATCTACGTTATAAATATCTGTAAACTTTATTATTAGGTTATAATGTATTTTTCTTTGTAACCGTACTCTACCTTCTTGGTCGAGGGAATCTCCAAAGAGGATCACTTCAAGGAACGAAAAGCTAGATCCATGCCATTACCTTCAGCTGGCTGGTCCTCCTGTGCCGGACCGAAGCAAGATAATAACGAAAGATAAGCAACGGTATAGGGAAAAAACTATTCGTAAACAGGTCGGGCGAAGAAAATTACCCGGGGACCTTCAGGCCAGCAAAAAACCCAAGGAGAATAGAGAGAAAGTCGGAATTCCTCTCAGCGACGCTAAACTCAGGGACCTTAAATGACGATATGGTACTTACGCCAAACTACATCGCTGGTGTAGCGAAAATGAGCGTTCGTGTACTTCTAAGGATCAAAGGTCGTTCCACAAGAGCTTGCAATCGTTGGAAATGTTCTTATTAAAATGAAACCTAACACCTCACTTCTTGTTGGCCCTCCGCATGGTGGTGTGTGCAGCATAGTTATTTATAAAGTAGTCGGTGAAGAAAGCTGAGTTGACCCAAGAAAGCGAGAACTCAGGCATATTGGCATGACCCTGGGAGCGTTTGGCGAACTCCTTGAGAATACGATTGGCATTCTCAAAGAATTGAAAGACCCCACGTGGAGGATTCAGGCGAGTCAGCACTTCGTAGAAGAGAAGATTCGATGGATTGTAAAGAGGAATGAGAATACCATCCTTCAAATGGTTGCATGTTACCATGCATAACCCTAGAATCACTCTACCATTGATCTTTTACCGAACTCAAATCCAGGAGGGTGATACTGGTGGAATTGGGAGCATAAAACCTAAAACCATGAAGAAAAAGCTCATTAAAGATCTCTTGTGGAGTGGGGGTCCTACCGGAAGTAGGTTGTTTGGGATCCATGAAACTGAAACAAAAGAAGAGGAGGTTAGAAAATCAGCAACAGAAAAGCAAAGAAACTTAAATGAGAAAAGAAGGGGAAAAAAAGTAGGAATCCAAACAAGATAAAAGAGTTTATATGAAGAAAGTAATGCAAAAATGGGCTTGAAAAGACGAACTACGACAACAAAACTGAGAAAAGAAAGAAGGCAGGAAAGTTACAGAGAATAACAAATATGAGGTAAAGAAGGGGGAAAGGTGATTCGCTTGGTTCGAGGAGAATGATCTTATATTAGAAGAAAAACAATCGGTGGTTCAGGTAACCGGTCATAAAAAAGAGATCGTGGGGCATGCAATTAATACGTGGCGGTTACAAGCGAAGAAAGGGGATGTTAAGACGGTTATTCTTCGGGTTATAAGTTTCCTTTCCATCCCACCTTTCTTTTTTTACTGGGTCAAAAAGTTTATTAAAACAAAAAACCTAGTTACAAGAGTTACAAAAGGGCTCAAGGCCCCCCACCCCCATAACCCAAAGGGGTAAATGAAATAATTTTAGTAATAATATAAAAAAAATATCAAAAGAAGAACATATAAAAATCTCTACCTACATCTATATCATATTCCTCTTAATCGTCCCTTATTTTCAATCCTAATGTTTTTTCTTTTGAACAAAAAACCAGACATAATGTCTGGTTCCACAAATTCTTCGTATCCCCCATAAATATCATCACAATCTTCTTCATCGGAGGTATAGTAACCAGAAATTGGAGATTGAGCTTGATTCTTACTAGCATTCTCATTGAATTTGAGTAGGCCTGGGAGACCTACCCTTTTGAGATTTAAGGCCCAAGCTACTAGTAATCAGATCTAGAGAAATATCCAAATCATCTAACATCACTTTGGCTCGTAAAGATATATCACGCTGCTCCTTCATGTCTTTTACATGTATAGATTTCTTAACTTTGCATTCATACTCGAAATCATGTGTGCTTGAATCTCGAATTCTAGTAATTTTGGGTGTAATTGCAAGTTTTTTTACACTTACAGGCGGAGTGGAAGATCGTTGTTGTTGTTCTATATATGCCTTCTGGTGTGGGTTTCTGTTAAGCGAAGTGTTGAGTTTGCTCGATTTCTGAAGGTAAAATAGTCTTTTATGTCTTGAATATTGTGGTATATAATAATTTTCTCATTCTTATGCTTCATTCTTCATTGTTTTATTTTTCTTCAGACTGTTTGTATGTAATGAAGAATTCTTACTCGTCACGTAATAACATGGTATATTCTTCCTTGAGTGAATATTTATATCGTTTTGTTGTTCTTTTCTGATTGTTCGTAGTTGATGTTGTTTTCATTGTAGGTGATGGGCTTGAACCTTGTCCCACTTATTATTATTCTGGTAATAATGCTTGGATGGATGTTACTCAAGCGTTGCGGATGTTTTGACATATGAAAGAGGTTGAAGATGGTTCAATCGATGCTTCAAAATTTGTTGCAGTTCCTGTTGAGAATTCTAGTGGTCTTGAAGTTTTCCTATGCATTGGTTGTTCATCACCTCGTAATTCTCTGGCAGATGAGGTATTCGTTTTTCCATCTTTTCATTATAGATTATTCTGACCATTTTCTGTTGATACCTTTGATCTTTGATGTGCAGCGCAGGACCGATCCCGTGACTATCATGATATTTGGAAGGATTTGTGGAAATTAAAGAAAAAAGTTACAATTCTTGAGAGGAAATATAAGCTTTCCCTCAAGGCAGAATTTGAGGTTGGGGGCAAGTATATTTTTCTTTGGGGCACTATGCTAAAACGGATGGTCCTTCATTTCCTATCCAGACGTACGATTTCCATATACGCGGGTTTATCTGGCAATAATTAAGAAGGCTTTTAGGATGATGTAAGGTAGTGACGGAATGCGCATTACCATTGGGCAGAGATGATATAAAATCTCAGGGATGGAATGTAACATCAAAAATGATTCACAGACAACTAAAAAAACCGATTAAAAAACGACTTTCACATACGTAGAACCTAGGTGGACCCAAGAACAGCACCCCCTATCAATCCTTGGAAGGTGGTACCCAAGGTCATCCCACCCATGTTAGAGTCGGTTTTTTTATCGGTTTTTTGGGTGCCCGACTAGAATTGTTGATGTAACATCTTGATGATTGTCCTTTTTTTTTGTCCGCCTGCATGCGGTCATTAGCTTCTTATTTTGTATCTGTTTGAGAAATTCTTTACTGGTCAACAATGTTCTTTTTAATATGTTATTATGCGTATGTACTCAAAATTTTCTTGTAAACGATAATATGACGTATTTTATGAATGATTTTCTTCTCTCCGGACATGAAGAATTTATCACAGAGGAAACCTGATGAATTATTAAATTTACTCAGCTTCAGAATGAAGGTTTGTCATGGAGGAAGTATTATCACTTATTCAAGTATTTTCTGAATAAAACGAATGATCCATCCTTCGCAACATTAAGGTTTGTTGCTCTGAACCAGCGTTGATATGGATGGATATTGTCTTTTTTATTATTATTATTATTATTTTACTTTTTTCTGGAAAAGCATTATATTCCCTCCGTCCGGGAATAGGTGACCTAGTTTAAGTTTGTATAATTCTTAAGGTAAGGAGGAGAGAGGAGTATTTTTAAGTATTTTTTATAAAATTTAGTTTGATTTACCTCTCAAAATATATGACGGATTTTCGTAAACTTTATATCATCGGAAAGCATTTTAAAACACCTACATAACGAATATAAACATGACTATCAAATTATACATATTTCTTATACTAAAAATAATCAATTAAAATGATGATTTTAGAAATATTTCCTTGTTCAATGATATAGGTCATCTAATAGTGGATAAAATTTAAAGATGAATAGTTCACCTATTCCCAGACGGAGAAAATATTATCAATTGAAATGGATGCTACGAAGTAAGAACTCGTTTTTACAAGCGTAACTCGTCAGTTAGGTACACTATAATACTTAGAATTATGTATTTTGACTGAGTTGCTGATATAGAGATCCGAGTCGTATTACTCGTAATATTCTTGCTTTGGTGAATTTCATTTGTTTTGGTACAGAGTTTTGCTCAGCTGACTTATTTTGATCCCCAACATTTTGCTATCATCTCGTTAGATTTTTTGTTGTTGTGAGTTTGGAAATTTAATTAAAAACCATGGAAATCTCGTTTTTGCCAAACTTTATCAAGGTGTTAAAACCATGATGCAATTTTTTCGTAATTAAACTTAAGTAAACTAAGTGTGTTATAGAAATTAACTACACTATTTTCTATTGGTATTAACAAAAAAACTATGACTTTTGTGGAAAAAATTAACTACGTTGTTGATATTAAGAGAAAATTGGACTTATCTTACTGATGTGTTTGCCAGAAATATGATGTCACTTATTGGGGCTTGCGGCGCGCTTTTTATTGGTTCCGAAGTGGTGCTAGTTTGGTGAGAAAATGTTTGAGTACTAGACTTTTTTTGGTCCTTTTTTTATGATTAGTTTCTTTTAAGGGGAGTTAGAGCAGTTTCATTGGACATTGACAAACGTTGAGTATTAAACTTCACATATCGAATGGAGAATATTATGGATTTAGGTTTGTGCCTCAACGAAGTTTTTCGTGAATCAGCTATCTCCTAGTAGATATTGAATGTTAGGCCTTTTTTCATATGGGATAAAATAAAGGGAAAAAGGATATGTGATCCATTAGCCCCACTACTCTCTTCTACCTTTAGAAAAACCACCCACTATATATCTATCGGGTAACTACTCTATGATGGCTAGGGTTAGTATACAAAAAGATAGAAAAATTGGACAGAAGGTCACCAAAACCATTCTCATCAGGAATACACCATCTAAAAGTGAGAAGGAGGATTTGGAACCAAAGTTCATATCAACTAGGGAAAACTCAAGGATTAAATACCAATACCAATGGCTGGAGGTATTTATAATCAATCTCTTTCTTTTGCTTCCGCTTTAATTACTGTATATTCATTCTGTGACTAGAATATACATATAGGTTTTACATTTGGTATCAGAGCCTGTATTCACCTCTGCCTTGATTGAGTAATTTAGGTTCTTTGAGTTTGGGTTAGAATTTTGGGTTCTTATAATGGGTTGGTTTGTTTATGTCTTTTCCATATGGATACTCCTTGTATATGTCGCTGTCTTTGGAATCCATGTACAAGAGAATATAAGAAACTAGTGTCGTGTGAATTTTTCAAGTCTGAGCAAATTGCAGTCTTGAGATATGGTTTTGGTTATGATTGTAACAATGATGACTATAAGTTGGTACGCGTTCAAGATTCTTTTCAAGTTTTGGTCTATTCATTACAATCGGATTCATGGAAAATTCAAACAGTACCTAACTCTTATAGGTTTCTTAACATTCGTAACATCTACTGGATTGTTTTTTTTTGTTAACGGAGCATCTTGGAGGAGCTTGTAGCGTTTCTTAACATCTCCCACAGTTTTTTAGCATCTTGGATAGCTTACTGGAAATAGCTTTTTGCTTAAACAGTTCAGAGAGTTACAATTCAATTGATCATAATTGCTGGTTTCTCTGAAAGATATTAATAAAATGTCTGCAAGCGACTCACCAAAAGTTACTTGGACGATTAAGGAAGACCAATTATTGGAAACTCCATTGTTCATGCACGACGAAAACTCTCCTAATCGTTTGGGAAAAGATTGCAAACGTTCTTTGTGTCAACCCCATTGTAAACTTCCATGGCATTCCCTAGATAGGAGCTTTGCTGGTTTTGGCCATCAGTGTCATTCATTTGTATGTGTACTTCATGTTATACTGTAGTGTATCAGAAGTTTAGTAACTAAGCATCAACTTAAGTTTCAGTTTGACCACATCCAACCCTATTGTTCACGTTGGAAGTGGCCTCTCCATATCCACAGCATGCCATTAATGGACTCTTGAAACTACACGGTCATCATGATCAGTATATATTGTTAGAAAAGAGAAATTCAGCACAGTGCCGATAACGTCCTTGACCTTATAAGCAGTATAGTCCATCTATTGTGGATTAAGTGTAAGTATTAAAGTCGTACTTATATGCTAAATGAACTCTTGTTTGGTGATGTCTTTAACTTGTGTGCTTCTGTGACACCGATGTGTGTGAGCTTATGTGCCCTTATGTCCTAATCTTACAATGTTTAGAACATGAAAAACCATTATGAAGCATACAACAGAGTTTCTCTTGTGGTTGTATGCAATTGGTGACACATTGGTGGTCCCACTAGAGTATTTAGCTTACCTGCTAATTTTGTTTTGCTCTATCAATTAATTTGTGACGGTGATATAAGTTGTGCTCTGTATCATTATCATTTAATTGCCTGGTTGTCACCTTCATATCCTATACCATGCATTCAGTTATATTACTTTGACTTACAGTTTTAAAAGAGAAAATGACTTTCGTATTGGTTGGTTTATTGCTTACCCATTAAGTTTCTGATGTCTTAAATTCGAGTATGACTTCGATTTTAGGGGGTCTCAGTGAACCTTTAGAGTGACAAAGAACATTGAGTGCACATACAATCTTTAATTTTTCACATGGTGATTTTTTGTTCTCAATCACATACAGGAATAAAGAGAATCATTTAAATATGTATGTTTAGCTGTAATAGTATTTTTTGTATTATTATTTGTTGACATGTGCAATGGTTATGAATAAAACCATTAGGATTGTATATGGACAAAGATTAAAGAAATATGTCAAGTGATTTAATAATTTTAGTAATTAGAGAGTAACCACAACATCTCTAGTTATTTAAAATTTTCTTAAGAAATCACATGTGGAAACTATACATAAATTTGTAATTAATCATACGTAATATGATGAAATATGCCCATAGGAAATTTTATTATATTTATATGATTAATTAGGGTGAAATATTGAAATTATGTTCCTTAATCTACCCACAGGAATTAAGGAATGAATATGGTTTAATAGTTTCATCATGTAGTTATGAATCTAATTTGAGTAGGACTTTAGCCCATAGGCAAGTTTTATGTCACTAGATTCATAATTTTTATGCACGACTTACATTGGTAAATCATGATTAAGTTTAAGTCTCAAATTTTTTGTTTATAAGCATGTATATATTTTTTTTTGCAGCAATTTTAACTGGAAACATTTTTGATGTCAATTGTGACATTCCTGAATTAAAGGGTGATAACTATAAGGTGTGGAAAAAAAGAGTGCTTTTAGAATTGGGATGGATGGATATCGACTATGTTATTCGGAAAGACGAACCACCTAGCATAACTGAGACTAGTACTCTTGATGCAGTTGATCCTTAAGAAAAATGGGATCGATCTAATCGTCTCTCAGTTATGTTCATAAAGACCAAAATTTGTGCTAGTATTCGGGGTTCTATCGATAAGCATACTAAGGTTAAAGATCTCCTTAAAGCCATTGATGAACAATTTGTAAGTTCTGACAAAGCTCTTGCTAGCACCTTAATTATGAAGTTTTCATCCATGAGGCACAATGGTTTTAAGAATGTGCGTGATTATATCATGAGCATGAGGGATATTGCGGCCCAACTTAAGGATTTGGAAGTTACCATGTCTGATTCTTTCCTAGTTCATTTTATTTTGTGTACTCTTCCTCCACAATATGGCCCCTTTAAGATATCTTATAACACACATAAGGATAAATGGTCAATTAATGAACTTATGACCATGTGTGTTCAAGAGGAGGGGAGATTGAGGATGGAAGAGGGCGAAAAGGTGAACCTTACTATTGCTTCTTCTTCAAAGAAGAAAAGGGATCACAATAAGGAAAAGGGAAAGATTTCAGTTAACCAAGGCATAAAGAAGGAGTCTCCGTGTTTCTTTTGTAAAAAGAAGGGACACATGAAGAAAGACTGCATTAAGTTTAAGACTTGGCTTGAGAAGAAAGGTAAGTTTCTAGCGTTTTGTTTATGAATATAATATGATTAATATTAATCATAATACATGGTGGATTGACTCTGGTACTACAATCCATGTTTCGAATACCTTGCAGGGTATGACAAACCTAAGGAAACCAACGAGAAGTGAACATTACATCTATTCAGGCAGTCAGATGAGTTCACATGTGGAAGTTGTTGGAACATGCAGTTTAATTTTAAGTAATGGTTTTATTTTGCATTTAGAAAAGACATTTTATGTACCAGGTTTCACTAGAAACTTGATTTCAGTTTCAAGACTTGTACCTTTATGATTTTTCTTTAATTTTTTCAGATTCTGATTTCAGTATTCTCATAAATTCTGAAGTTGTTGGTTATGGTATTTTTTCTATCGTCTTTATTTGCAAAATCATATCACTCATAGTTCTATGCATGTTAATATTGGGTTAAAAGATGTATTATGAATGAGGACTCCTCTATTTTATGGCACCGGAGATTGGGACATATCTCCATTGAGAGAGTTAAGAGATTGGTAAAGGATGGGGTACTTGGTACTTTAGACTTTACTGATTTTGATACTTGTGTTGGTTGCATTAAGGGAAAGCAAACTAACAAACACAAAATTGATGCCAAGAGAAGTTTAAACCTATTAGAGATCATACACACAGACATTTGTTGTCCGGACATGAACGCTAATCTGAAATACTTTATCACCATCATAGATGATTATTTACAATATATGTATATTTACTTGTTTCGCTCTAAAGACGAAGTTTTGGATGCCTTTAAATTGTTTGAGGTTAAAGTAGAGAAACAATATGGTAAGCACATTAAGATTGTGAGATCAGATAGAGGTGGAAAGTACTAAAGTAGATTTCTTCATATCACTAGAATTGTGGAATCAAGAAATGTTAAATTTCTTGAGAATGACTTGATTAGTGGGAGTGATCAATTTCAGGATATTGTTCTTGAAAAAGATAATGATCAACCTCCACCTACTGTTTCAAGTGACAAGTTGATTGTCAACTATTTCTAGTGACTATTTAGTGTATCTGCGAGATTCGGATTGTAATATTTGAGCCGATAATGATCTTATGTTATTTTCCCAAGCCATAAATTCTACAGATTCAGACTTATGGATCAATGTATATACCTTAAGGTCAGTGGGAGCAAGATTTGTTTTCTTGTGTTAGATCAATGTATATACCTTAAGTGTAGCACCCATTGTAACAGGTGATTGGTTCAGTTTGGACTAATGCCCAGGAATGACATTGAAGGGGAACAAATGAAAAATGTTCCATATGCTTCAGCTCTTGGTAGCATTATGTATGCTCAGGTCTATACTAGACCCGACATTTCATATATCGTTGGAGTATTAGGAAGACATGAGTAACCCAGGAATCGATCACTGGAAGGCTGCGAAGAAAGTATTGAGATACCTTAAGGGTACTAAGGATTACATGCTTATATATATAAACGAACAAATAGTCTTGAAGTAGTAGACTAAGTTCGTTTCTTGTTTTGAGACTGCCTCACATGGTGTATGGATGAAAGGTTTCATATCTGGGCTAAGAGTTGTTGACTATATTAGCCGACCATTAAGAAATGTATTGTGACAATTCAGTTGATGTTTTATGGCTAAGAATAATAAGAGTGGAAGTCGAAGTAAACACATCGACATAAAGTATCTAGCCGTAAAAGAACGTGTACAAGAAAAGAGTGATCATTGGACACATTAGCACTGAATTGATGATAGTTGATCCCTTGACTAAAGGCATGCATATTAAAGGATTCAAGGATCATATAGTAAGGATGGGACTTGGTCCTATTATGTAATACATTCTTTATGTTCTTTATGTTTTCTGAAGCTTTCATTTAGTTGGATTATTTCTCATTTGGAATTATGTACATACTTACTTTAGTTATTTTGTTGAGAAATATCATTATAGTTTGACCTAGAGTAAACATATGGTTTACTCATTAAGTTAAGTATGAGTGGTGAAAGACTAAGTATGTTGTGATACATGGAAGATTAATTTTTGCTCTTAAAGAGGATTAATCGCCATGATCTGTATATATGGAGTCTTTCGTGAAATGCATCAAGTGGGAGAATGTTAGGCCTTTTTCCATATGGGATAAAATAAAGGGAAAAAGGATATGTGATCCATTAGCCCCACTACTCTCTTCCACCTTTAGAAAAACCACCCACTATATATTTATCGGGTAACTACTCTATGATGGCTAGGGTTAGTATACAAAAAGATAGAAAAATTGGACAGAAGGTCACCATAACCATTCTCATCAGGAATACACCATCTAAAAGTGAGAAGGAGGATTTGGAACCAAAGTCCATATCAACTAGGGCAAACTCAAGGATTAAAGACCAATGGATGGAGATATTTATAATCAATCTCTTTCTTTTGCTTCCGCTTTAATTACTGTATATTCATTATGTGACTAGAATATACATATAGGTTTTACATTGAAGGGATTGTTTTTGTGTGATGAAATGGGATTTTTCCTCTTATCTTTTATAAATCTGCGTACTGTTGTGCAACTCTGTGAAGTAATTTACCCGGATATGAACTTTGTTATTATTTAGTAGGTCCACGTGTATTGCACACTGCGATGTGTGGTTCTGTGAAATATTATTATCGTTTTTTTATTTTAACATAAAATTAGATCAAAATAAAAAAATAATAGTATCATTTTTACTAAAACGGAAGTAGTAGTATTTAGCAGGTCTAGGAAGACCCTTGCATTGTGATGTACGAGTCTGCGAAAATACACGTGCAAGAGAAAATGTAAATGTGATATATGCTAACTTACGGAATCTACACTACACGTGCTAAATACATCTTTTCAAAGTTACGTCAAGCAAGTATCTATAGCGGACACGCTTAGTGCCCATACTTTCGTTAGTTCAGGTTGTAACTTTCTATTTATCGAAGTTAACACTACTCGGTGTTGAAAACGTGTGTTTTTTGCATTAAATAAACAGTAATAAGATATGTGTTTTTTGCATGAAAAACAAATAGTTCGTAATATTTTTCTTGAAAACTTAACTAAGTTAACCAAGGTTTTTAGTGTGACTTTTGGGTGAGTTTCTATGTATCTGTTTCTCAAACAGAGTGAACTCACAAGACAAATACTCTTTCCGCGATCTTTAATGTAAACCACGTAAATAGTAAATGAGTTAAGCTACGGACAGGAAACTGGAAACGTAAATGTTTTTTCTAAGAAGCTTGATTTAGGGTTCTAACATTCGTAGAGGGGTTTTTCATATGAAGACAAAATAGAGATATTTGAAGTAAAATTTAAAAACCTCTTATCCATGATATTTTTATAATAACTAAAATATCCCTAAAACTAATACTAACTAATAGATCAAGCTAATTATAATTAATCTTAAATAATTTTATATTTAATCAAATCAAATAAAAAAAAAATTCTTTTTGGTTTGGTGGGAAGAAAATTTAGCGAAAATGTAAGATAATTTTCTAGAGTTTTTTAAAAAACCCTAGATTTTGGTTCAATCAACCAGAATAGTGAGGTATACCTCTAACTTAAACTCTTGGTCTTTTAATGGCTCAAATTTGATGAAATTACGTTATAAAAGATGAGTTTTTTTTTTATTCAGAGAATTTTACGGTTGGGCTTTCATGTCGAACCCAACCGTAAACACCATTTACGGTTGGGTGTTCTTCCCAACCCAACCGTAACTAGGGGTGTTCATGGCCGGTTTCGGTTCGGTTTTGTGCCAAACCAAAACCGAAACCGGCAAGGTCGGTTTTTCAATTATTTTCCCATAACCGTTCCGTTTACCGCCGGTTCGGTTTTACTCGGTTTTCTCTTGGTTTTGGTTTTTTTCAACGTGTTTTGGTTAACAGTTTAGAAAACTAAAATTCAAAAAAAAATCAAAAAAAGTATAAAAAAATCAAAAAAAAAATGCATTCTTCCATAACTAGAAGAGAACTAGGGTCAGAAAGTTAGAATGAGGTTATATATCAAGGGTAATGAAGGGTTTAGATTAGATCTATCAAAAATTAGATCAAGGGTCCTAAATAGTCGATTTTCCATGGTATAACGGTTCGGTTTTTGGCTAAACCAAAACCGAAACCGTGACTACCGGTTTCCATACTTTATTTCCATAACCGTTCCATTAGTAAACGGTTCGGCTCGGTTTTGATCAATTCGGTTCGGTTTTGGCGGGTTAACGTGGAAACCCGTGACCATGTACAGCCCTAACCGTAACCGCTTGTTCAGGGATGAACTACAAATTTTAACAGTTTTACGGTTGGGTTTTCGCATCGGACCCAACCGTAAATAATCTAAAAAGAATTATTATCCAGAATGACTTACGGTTGGGATTTTCCAATCAACCCAACCGTAAAAGCCAATTTTAGTTTACAATTTCATCCAATATTTACGGTTGGGGTTAGGCTTCCCAACCCAACCGTAAAACATCTTTTAAACCATTGAGTTTAAGGTAAAATTGGGGTTTAAAAATCAATTTTTTAAACTTATTCAATCATTTTAACTAGATTGAAGGTAAATTGAGTCATTCAAACAAAGAAAAATCGAAAACAACACAAGTACTAGAATCCAATTTTGGATGATCCAGGAATATTTTCGGTTGGGTTTTGGCTGAAAAACCAACCGTAAATAGCCGTTTTAGTTTTAGTAGATGATCATTTACGGTTGGCTTTTGTAATCGAACCCAACCGTAAATAGGAGTTTTAGTTTTAGTGCAAACACATTTATGGTTGGCTTTTGTAATCGAACCCAACTGTAAATGATCATCTCCATCTCCTTTATCCCACATTTTGTATGCATAAATCAAATTTTGTAAGTGCAACTACGGTTGGGTTCAGAATCGAACCCAACCGTAAACTTTGATCTTCATCTCCTAACTTTAAATTTACGGTTGGGTTTGTTTAATAACCCAACCGTAAAACGAAGAACAAACCAGTTACGGTTGGGTTTTCCAATCGAACCCAACCGTAAATTTTTCTGTAATCCAAGTTCTTCATTAGTTTGTTTAGTTTTACCCGGATTGTCATCACTGTACCTTCTACACCTTTAGTATGATTCTTCATCACGAAATTTAGAGGTTAATCGATGACGAAATTTTGATTCGATGGAGAAATTCGGTTAAAATGGAGAAGGAGGAGATATGGAGGGAGAGGGTAAGGTTTTGTTTTATTTAGGTTTTAATTGATTGAAGGATAAATTAGACTTTTTCATTAATAGAAGGGTAATATGAACATTTAAAATAGCCCCTAGGACACCCCTTAACGGATTTTTGGATCATCCTGCTTCATATTAGAGCTTTCTACAAATATAGGAGCCCTTAAATCAAGCTTCTTTTTTAATGTAAACAGAAGACATTTAACAAAAAGAAAACTAAAAATAAAAGAAAGAAATCACTTTCTCCCGATTGCAAACGGTGGAGTCGAATCCCCATGTGACCGCGCTAAAATGTAATTACTAGAAATACTAGACAGCATATATACCCAAGTGTAAATGCTAAATTAAACACAAGTTAGTAAACAAAAATTAGAAGGAAAGCATAACAGAGATAAATAGACAAGACCTCCATGATCCAATGTTATTTTATAGTTATACAGAATTTACATTCTTTCTAGATTGTTCTTTTACATGGACTTAGGGTTCCCCCACTTTGTACTATCCCTTGCAAACGGTGGAGTCGAATCCCCATGTGACCGCGCTAAAATGTAATTACTAGAAATACTAGACAGCATATATACCCAAGTGTAAATGCTAAATTAAACACAAGTTAGTAAACAAAAATTAGAAGGAAAGCATAACAGAGATAAAGAGCTTGCATTCCATTGAAATAGACAAGACCTCCATGATCCAATGTTATTTTATAGTTATACAGAATTTACATTCTTTCTAGATTGTTCTTTTACATGGACTTAGGGTTCCCCCACTTTGTACTATCCCTTTGGCCTCTAGGATACATTTGAGAATATGTCATCCACAGAGGTGTCTTTGCTCTAGAATTAACATAGATATATGGTTTGAAAGCATCTCTTTTAATATCATGTGGTTGTTTTATTATTTTGGCCGATTTTGAGAGCTTCTACGAGAGAAATTGGTAATTCCACTTCTATCAGCAGTAGAGCTTCCTGAAAACCAAAAGGAATCATTAGTATCTCGGATTAGTAATCCAACATTCAGCGCTCGAGTGCCTTTTTGATTTGGTGAACAAGGTTTATTTTGAGAGTTTCAAGTATTGATATGCTCCAATTGCAAGGTAGAAATATACTAGCAGGGTTTCAGATTCTTGGCTCGGTGTATTCTGATATAAATTCATGGATTTGATGCAATATATATTTTTTGGGTAAGGTGAAGTGTTGGAGAATATTTTAGTGCATCTTGCATTCCGCTGATAGATTGTGGTTGCACATCTGAACATCCAGTGATCCATTTCTTGCGTCCAATTTGTAGGTGGGGAATTTCAGCGCTGGATTAATTCTGAGACAGATGGGAGTGAAACTTGTGGTGGAAAATGGTTGCAGTTATATTGGAAGCAGACTCCTCTTGTTGTGGAACATACCATAAAATATATGTTCAAACTTCGTATATTCTATGTATGCTAGGCATTGTGCTGATTAACTATTTGAATCTTTATGATGCATGTATTGGATACATAGTTTTCCATACTGATTTCACTAGTGTTGAGGTTCTTGATAGGGTATTGTGTATTGACAAACATTCCCACATGAAATCTCTCCCCCCACATGAAATCTCTCCCCCTAAGACTGACCATCTAGTTTATAACAATACCTTACAATGATGTGTCCATTATTTATCACAAAATTTGTTAAAGAGAAACAATTGGGACATATAAGAGAGAACTCAAATATTTTGGAGGGAGTATCTACATAAAACACGATTTTTCACTTTACCATATACATGGACATGCATCAATAGTAAACCAACGACATCAATCGATCATAAAAAAAAATCAAGAGTACTTTTCTAAGATATGGCTTTTCAAACACCCACATAACCTTGAACAAACATCGGAAACAAGCTATGGGGATTAATTGGACAACAAACTCGAGCTAAGATTAAAGAACTCCTTTCAAGTTTCCAACTCTATCTTGAAGGATAAAGATTCGACTTACAAGGATTATGAGGACAATCCCTGTATGATCCAGTATTACATGAGAGTTTTATAGCTAAGTTACATACAATACTGTAGAGTATCCTTTATACAGTTAAGTATGGGTTAATGTCTTAAGCTCATAACTTTCTCATAGTTTGGTTAGATATCTACATTCATAGGTGTTTTATCGAGCTATTGACGTATCTTTATGCGTTGGATTATGTTAATGCTAGATATTATTAACTTTAATTGCTTGATTTTTAATTTTAGGGTTTCAAACCGCAATACTGTGAAATCAAACCTTTGGATATTGGTTGGGATTTGAACCGACCAATTTCCAAACTTGGTCCCAACAGTTTTAGAATCCACAAAAACATTCTTCACGGGTTCGGTTATGGTACGGTCTAAAACCTAAGATGTGCAACCCTAAGCACCATAAATCAGAAAAACCAAGCTTCTTAAAAACAAAGATGATAAAAAGCAATTCAATGTCAATTTTCACTTCATGAAACTAATGTTACTTTTTTATTTTATTTTTTTTCTTTTAAAAATTAAGCAAGATTTCATGGATAAGAACAACATTATCAACAATATACTCCTTTCGTCACAGTTTAGATGAAAGTTTGTGTATTTTCACGTAGGTTAAGAAAAATCAAAGACTAATTTTTTTCATTTAAAATATTTAAATTTCCTAGTTTTTTATTCCTTGTTTTAGTGTCTAATTCCAATACATGGATAAATAAGGAAAAATTTTATAAAAATATAAAAACTTTCATCTACTTTAGTACTTGAAAAAAATCTCTCTCCTTCATCTAAAAAAGAAAGAAGAAAATATTTATTTTGTTCATAAAAATGAGCTGAAAGGAATAAATAACTTTGTCTAACAAGGGTTTGAGTATATTAGTCAAGTTTTTGTATCTAATGTATAAATAATTTTGATAAACGTATGAGCCTAAAGTCGTTTTATGTTCGGGATTTTTATATTTTTGAATTAGAACAAGCCCAACGGGACAACTTCAATTTGTCCATTTGGTCATCCACGTGGATGGGAAAGTCCGTTTTTGTATAATGGGAAAAGTGACTCATCGGTTCAAATTGAATCGATTGGTTTAATTATAGGTTGAGCGTCCAAGGATGAGCCGCTTAGCCAAAGGTTGTCCGCTCAACGAATATATTTTATAATCATTGACCAACGGCTATATCCCCTATTTACTTATATAACTATCCTTTCACCCCATAACATACAACTACTATCTATTTTCTATTTTTATAAAAAATCATTAAATTTCTTTATATACTACTTGTTTATAATATTTTCAATCAATTTTGTTTTATTTTTTTTGGATTCTAATTTGGAAAATGAGGAAATGGATATAAATATACTAAACTTTATCCAACAACAAGAAAGTACGCGTAACAGTTGGATCAAATTGATGAAGATTCAAACGATGATAAAATGGTTAGCAACACCACACCATGCTACAATTATATATAGGGTAAATTCCCCGAGCTCGATAGCCAAGAGAAGTATTGACAAGAATATGGATATAGAAATTTCGAGATGATGGCCACCAACAAATGATGCGTGATTATTTTATACACGAATGTGTATACTCTGATGAACTATCAGGTCGCCACGCCACATGGTCATTAGGATTATTAGAGAGCTTTATCCGGTAAATCTTAAATTCAATTATCAATTTGATGCACGAAACGTACGGAAACATAGTCATGTGCAAAAAATCATTGCATCCCGAAGGAATCCTATCTTATAGGTATCCAGCGGATTCATGTGGTGAGTACATTCGTATGGAAAAAAATAATGCATACGATGAACCCAATATGTTTTGCGAAATTGTAGTCAACCATTTTAGTCCACATTTTTTACGAAAACCAACCCAATATGATATGGAACGACTACTCTAGGAAAATGTGAAGAGGGGCTTTCCAAGAATGTTTGAAAAATGACGTGTAAGGAGGATGTTGAACGAGCATTTTGGAGAGGAATTTTTTCATATATTATGGACCATATCTTTCATTTAAACCAATAGAAATTAATAGGGTTATGCTCACCTACATCATTTTGGACAATATCGTTATCGAGGAAATCCGACGTGATACCAGTTGGACAAGTTATCGAGATATAGATTTGAGGTGTGATATTCGACCCCATAGATTGGGCACAAGAAAACATTCAATATAAATGACATAAATTCAAAACAGAGGTTTATATTTAAGGTTAAAGGATGATCGCACTGTGTACAATTGGGCCATAGTCGGAGCCAGGAACCCACGTATAGTTTACTTTTTACCACTTTTTAGTTGTTATTATTTTAATCGTTTAGAAAATTAGTATTTTCAATAATTTTAATTTTTTTAATAGAATTTGATTTGTGTAATAAAAAATCCTTTCATCAATAGAAGCTATGTTTGAATTAAACAAACATTGAAATTACATAGAGATTTAAATTAAGGATTAAGTTGAAATTAAGGATATGTAAAATGAAAACTAAGGATTGCATTAAAAATAAAACCAAATTGAAATTCAAACTAAGTAATTGTTATATAAAAGAAAACTAACTAGCTTAGTGTTACAGAAAAGAAAACTAACTAACAAACTAACTATTACATATAACTAAAACTAAATAAACTGACTATTACATCTATATTAAAATTAATAATTAACTATTATATCTAAATTAAAACCAATAACGTGTAATGTATGTGATTTCCTGCTGCAAGGTTCCGTATTTGTCTCTTCTCTGCTTAAACTGTATCAAATTTAGCTTGTCAGATTTGTATTTGTGCACCATTCATTCTTATCATGTTCATTCCCAGAATTTTTCTCATGTGTGCATTAAGAAAATGTTTGTCAACCGCTTTAATATTACTCTTATTTTAATAATATCATTTTTTTCTTATTTATCAAAAAACGTATTTATGTTTAATTATGAAGTTGGTGATTATGGGGCTTCTTGAGCTTCCTCATTGTTTCTTTTTGCTCTTTTGTTACCTAATGCATCATATCTTTCTGCATCGACATTAACATTAAGTTTAGAACTACCATATTCCCTAGGCTTGATAGGCCCGGCCCAAACTGCAGTGGGATATGCTAGTGTTGTTTTGAGGGCTTGGGTTTGTTTCTGGTGAAGAATAAGGTGAAGGTGAACTAGGTGGTTGAGAAACATTTGTAGCCTAGTAAGGTGATTGATTTGGTACAACATAACCATTCAACAAATTAGGGTTATATCAGTTTAGCTTCCTAAGGATGTGGAAATATGCTTCGTACTTGAAACCAATATTTTTTATTTTTTTGTCATTCCTCTCGAGTTGTTGCAGTTTGAAAATTTTATAAATTTATTATTATAACAAATATAACACATTTTAAATATCAATTGAACAAATTCAAATACGAATTACCACATTTACTTTAGTTTCACCGCGTGTTTTGCAACGATTCATTTGCATCATCATAGCTACCTAACTGTTTTTATATTTGCTGATTGTATTAAAACGAATCAACAACTCTGCAATATCACGACAATTTGGATCCCCGATTGTCTGAAAAAATTGATTAAAAATATTTTTCCAAAGCGTGTTATGATGTTGTTGAACATCATTCATATGATCAATGAAAAGAACATAACTTCTGCAAATAGCAGTATTTACTTCCAAACTAAATTGAGGAATGTGAACTCTTGCCGAAGCATTTTGTGATGAACCTTACTTTTTTTTATTAATTTTTTTTTTCAGATTTATGCTCATATAGAGAGCTTTTAATGAATAATTAAGCGAAAAAGTTTGAGATTATAAGAGATTTATTGGAAATTATGGGTGTAGAAGATGTTGGATGAACTAGCCATTATCAGATTTGGATTGGCCGCTCGACTAAGTTTAAACAGATAGGCCAAGTTTCAACCGCTTGGTTCAAACTTGGCCGGTATGCACAAGTGCTCAAATTTGAGCATTTTCACATCTTATTTGCCCCTTTGTATAAATAGACAAATTTACAATAAAATTTGTTTTTTATATAAACAAATATTTTAAATGCAACATTTTTTTTTGAAAAATCTTATAAAAATCTAAATATATATAATATAACTAATCAACTAATTAGATTAATTTATTTAAATTTTATAGCATTATTTCTCAGACAAATTTAAGACCAACAACCAAAGCTAAAATGATCGGATCAAATTAACTGATCGACAAGGGTCCCACTAAATATACTTTTATTAGACAAGGGTCCCACTAAATATATTTTTTTAGTTATTTTAACATACTTTTATTATACAAGGGTCTCACTAAATATATTATAATATCTAAAAATTCCACCAAACATATATAAACAAAATTTTATTGTCAAGGGTCAAAAAATATAATTAAACATATTATTCTACTTAGGGTCTGGGAGCTTGGAAATGGAATAACATATCCAAGGATAGTTTATCTTAATTTAATTTATGAAAACCTTGAGATTGATCAGTTTTAATGTTGTTTCTCTAATATTTTATTCTATCCTAGGTTAACTCAACTTGTGTTTGTTAAAAAAATAAACAAAAAACAAAACTATATATTAATGGTTTTAAATATAAGAAAATTTAAAATAAATTAGTTAGTTATCAAATTTAGGAAACATAACTGTAAACCAAGGAAAAGATTAAGGTATTCTAGATTTTACATGGAATACTAAAACTCCACTTTTTTAGCCTCCTAAAATTTAGGTAGGATATACTATTCTTGTCTTGAGATTGGATATAACCCACACAAACATATTATTAGGGTTATTTCAGGGATAACCCAACCTAGGTTGGGATATCCATGCTGCCAAACTTGGTCTTAAATTTGATGGTTTTATCATAATAGGGAAAACATTTATCTGTCCACATGACTGGACAAACCAAACCATTTAGTACGTGTGCACAGGAACTGGCCAAAGGAGGTAAATGTAGAGTTTGTTTGAGAAGAAATATGTTTTAAAGGAAGTTTGGACAAGCAAGATGACTTCCTTTAAAACAACTTGCAGTTATGTTATCTGTGGACAAGCCAGTAGGAAAGCCATCGTAGATATAAATTCAGCAAGAAGTTCTCAGGTTGTTGCCTATCTTGTATCCAGATCCCACTACTATCATATAGAGTCAGAATTTGATTCGAACATTTTCTAGCATTTGCTATTTTGCGGAAGTGTTCGGTATTCTGGTGATAAAAGGAAAGGTAACTCTAGCTTGCTGTTTATAGAAATCTTCTTCAATATGGGACCAAAAACTCAGTTGCTTAAGGTAGTTATAAAATAAAAGTTTCATTTTGAGGGGGAGAGAAGGCCCGAAGTTCACTAATTTCATTAAGAAGCCTCTTAGTAGTTCTCTAGTTATCAACTGTACCGGAAGTATACTGACGTTCAATAGCATCCAAATTCAGGCTGATACAGAACAACCCACTGAAGCAGACTCATTATGAACCCCATTAATCTCCAAGTTAAAGATTTGGCTCAGTTGAGATACCCACTAAACTTCTTTTCCTTTTATCTCAACTCTAGAGGTAGCCCTGAACTCGTCCAATTTATCTTTTTTATCCCCACATTTTGTCGAATCGGATTCGACCACATTTTTTTAACAGATGCACATATATGGGGAGTTTGTGGTATCCAGCACTCCAGGCCTCTTAGAGACCACGAGCAGTCCTCGTGGACTAAGCTTAGGATTACAGTCCACACCCTAGCCATGTCATCAGCCAACATATACTACCCCAACTCCAAAGCTTCCATCTCCTTTCTCCTACCTGAGGTCCTGAGCAAGTTATGACAGATGAAAATTGTACACTCAGAACTGGCTGATCGGAACTTCTACTAAAGAAAATTTCCCGAAGGCTTCAAACTTGGGAGACAAACATCATCAAACCACAAAAATAAACCTACTGATTATGGTACAACAATTGGACTTCAAAGGAAGGAAATAATTTGAGAGATAAAATTGCTTGAATATCATTTCTTCAGTGACTGAAAATAGCATAAATATCAATGTCAACCTACACAACCATATATCAAACACATTGACAGAGCTAATGCAGGTATGCAACAAATTCTGCAATTCTACCTAAAATCGATTTAGAACTAATAAAAAACCGAAAAACCATAACTTGTCAATTCAAAAACAAATGTACACATGAATAACTTTAGTTTAAGAAGAAAAGAAGAACACTCAGAACCAATTTACTCTTTTGATAATCAAGTCAAGCACAATATTTTCGGATTATAAAATCAATAACAGTGTTTGTTTTCCGATGCCTAGGAAAGAAGCTTGTAATATTCCTGGCATCCCTACCAATGTATCGATTTTTCAAATTATTAAAACCTATCCGTTATGCTAACACAATGCCAGCGTCTGAAAGCTCCCATAGTAACACCACAAGGAAGCAAGATGCAAATTCAATGAGAAAGTAAATTAGAACCAAAAATAAGAAGAAAAAAGAAAAGAAAAAAGAAAAGAAAAAAAAGAGGGAGAAAAGTCAAGAACTCCTTGCGGTGGACATGCTTATCGGTACATTGAGAGCTAAAACTGAATTCCCAAAGGAAAAGCAACGCGAAATTACTAACTAGCCAGAATTATCAGCCATGGAGAAATCAAGCTTCTTCGCCCCTGCGGTGTAAGACAAAGTCTTGAAATGTCAGCATCCCATCACGGCGCAGTTATAAACAAAACTCCCAGAATGCTTCCTAGCGAGAAGGGTCCACTCAGGTGGACTCTCATTCGGGATCCAAGAGTTGACCTCTATGATCCCTCCGCCCAAAATCCTTGGCCCGCCGATAACTATGAGTCGTTCCCCGCATGCTCTAAATGCAAGACCCCAACCATTCATCGACACTGCTCGGTCAGGTAATCTGCCTATGGTGTTCCAAACGTTCCTCGCTTTGTCATACTTCCTCAACTCCTGCTCTGCATAGTCAGCAGCATATAGTTCATTGTTTACAACAGCAACCAAAGGCGGAGCCTCAGTTGGTCCATTTCGACCAGGAAACATGTTTGGAATTTCACGCCAAGTCCTTGTTTCTAAATTATACTCCTCCCCACAGCTAAGAAATTCTGAACTGATCCCCCCAATTACATAGAACTTCTTATCCATGAATACACCAGAGCACATCTTCCTAGGCTTATGCATGCTTGGGAGAGTTTCCCAAGTTCCCGTTGCCGAGCTATAAAACTCTGCTGAACTCAAAACTCTCCCTTGTGAATCACAACCTCCGGCTAGAATGGCAGTTTCTCCAAGGCTGGCAGAACCAAACAAGCATCTTGGGGAGTTCATGGTCATGCCAGAAGACCAAGAATTTGTTAATAAACTGTAACTCCATATAACATGAGAAGTTATTTCCTTACCAAACACAAGAACCTCAGTTCCCACAGCCAAAGACTCCTTATCGGAACACATGAAGCAGTCATTTGAAGGCATCCTTGGTACATGCATCCAACGGCGACTGTTGGGGTCGAAAGCTTCCCATTCAAGAAGATGGCAAGAAAAATAGACCCAGTGCTCAATAACACCCCCTTCTCGCCTCCGTTTATAGATATCTCCACCGTGAATGAGATTGTGAAAGCCTTTATTAACTAAAGCAAGTGAATTATAATCAGACCTTGAGCAACGGATGAGGCAGTTGATAGACATATCTCGGCCAAGAGACTGAATAAGGTTACTTGAATCAGATTGATCACCACCATTACCATGCTGCTTAATATAATTATGCTGATCAGTAGGAGATAGGTGAAATTCATTCAATGATTGTGTAGTTACCTCTCCCAACTTCTTAATCAGTTGCTTTGGTAATTTTCTTCTTCCACTTTCTTCTTCCCCTTCATCTTCAAAGCGGCGCTTACCATTGGTTACCTCAATGAGATAAGTCATGTAAACCCACTTAGTTTCTTGCTCACATGAGCTTGGCAGTGCCCTAGAAATCAAACAAGACTGTCCCTCCAACATCTTCAAAGCAATGAATGAAAATCACTAGTTCAACAGAAAAAAAGAGCCCTCCTTTGAACAAAATTTACAGCCACACAGTCGAGAATAGAATCAACTAGTCCTCTTACTACCCCTAAATTATATACAGCAAATTTGAGAAGCCCTAAATGGAATCTTTTAGGCAAAGGATGTAATCTTCAGAGTACTAAGACAATTGGGTGATCTGGGCTGAAAAACTACAGATGGAAGAAAAAGTAGAAAGAAAAAAAAAACGGAACCTTCTTTTGCAGAGAATAGTCTACAAACACCTCTATATCACTGAATTCATCGACACGAAAGAACCCAGATAAAATCCAGAAATGAAAAAGAGAAACAAACGAAAACACCCTGTAATTCCAGGGATTTAAGTGAAATGGAACAAGAAATTCTGGGGTTTTCTCAGAGAAAATTAATTAGAGGGGGGGGGGGGGAATTAAAGATGAAGAATTTATATTGTATAAGATCAAAGTTTAATTGTTTTGTGATGAAGATCCATTTTCATATCAATTAATCTCACAAACCAAAAAGGATAAAATTTAGAAATAAAGATCTTAAATTAATAAAAATGAAGAAGAAAATCCTGAAGAACTTACAGAGATGGGATTAGAAGAAGAAGAATTCGTGGACTTATTAGTAATTATACTTCTTCTCCATGTTCATCATCTGATCTTCTTCTTCTATTACACACTCAGTATGCTTCTCTCTCCTCTCCTCACTTAGAATCACCTACTGATATCTGGAGGATTTGGATTGGGCCGTCAAGTACTATTTAGGCCTCCCTCTCTCTATAATTTTTTTTAATTTACGACATTAATTTTCTGTTTATAAAAATATATTATTTCCGTTTTATGAAAAAAAAAAGTGATAGTAACGTTTTTAAAAAACGAAAAAAGTATAATTTTTATTCGTATAAAAAAAATGAGATAATTTTTTTTAAATTGTATTAAATAAAAATATTAATATTTTTAAATAAAAAATAAAATATTTTTTTTGTTTGTGAAAAAATATTACTATTATTTTTTTATTTTCACCTAAAAATAAATCAATTTGAAAAAGTGATGGTAACTTTTTTCTTAAAACGAAGGTAGTATAATTTTATTATTTTACTATATTTTCTTTAAGATAAATTGGGGATTATTTTTTTTTTTAATTTTTTTTTTTTAAGGATTATTTTTAAAAAACAAATTAACAATAGATATAAAAAATAAATAATTAATTTTCTTATTTAATGTGAAAAATAAAACAAACATATTAAGTGAAATATATAATTAAATGGGACCCAATTGACAGCTGTCAGTACAATCACAAGAAATGGGTGATCCCATAATCAGATATTATTGTTTCTGACTTTTTATGGTTTTGTCCATTAGATGTGATCAATAGCCAAATTACCCGCTCATTTAGACGTGTTGGATTTCAGAGATGACACTTGAAAGTGTTTAAAAGACCGAGTTAAGTTTAGTTTATTGAGAAAGAGAATTACAGGATCTTGGTTTGGTTCTTTGAGTTTTGTTTGGGAGTGCACGTGGTCAGAACGGGATTAACGAGAACTTCATCTCACGTATCTCAGTGGTAATGTTTCGAATTTGTCGGATTGTTCAATTTCTCGTACTTTAATAATTTAATTTTTGCCCTTTTAAGTGTGCTATCAGGTGTTACACTGATATCCTACTTTTGAAAGTTCTGTTTTAGACCATTGAAGAGCATTTTACTACCATTCAACTTTCTCAAACTTTATTATGGGACCAGCTTTTTACATGTAACCAATCTGGGATTTTCTGCAGCTTGTGCCGGATTATGGTTTGCCTCAACCATTTGTGGTCTTCCCCATATTTGAGCATGGAAAGTCTTAGACCATTTCTTACTTGTACACAACAATTCATGTGGAATAGACAATGTTAAATTATCAGTTTTTAAATCATGATTGTTTTAGGGTGAACATTAGTGATATTTTTGTTAAATATAATTATAACTTTGGCTAGTAGTTAACAGCAAGCAAGCTTATAACATCTAAAATTCTATAACTAGATAGCCGGCAAATAAAGGAATAACTTGTTTAAGTACTTAGTGCAGATACATGAGTAGAGAAAAAATGGATGACTATCCTATGACTCAAACAAGAATCATTTTTTTTTTAACCACGCTCTTTCCGACGTAGTATTAGAGTAGATAAATGGATGCCTTTCCCTTCGGGAAGGAGTAATTAAATTGGATACTTGTGGTTAATCCTGTTATCTTGGCTAATAGTTAGTAATGTGACAGTCTTCTTTCTGGAGAAAGGAAGTGTGGACTTTGGAATGTCCGTCGAAAATTAATTTTTTTATGTGGAAGATGTTTCCTGTTAATTTTTTTGTTTAATTTTTATAATATTTTTATAGATTTATTTTTTTGAAAGCGTAATACTTCTATAGATGAAAGGTATCCTTTTATAAAAATTTTGTAGAGTCAGTTTACCATTTGTTCTTTTCAATGCACTATTGGTTTATATATCTAGTTTGGTTTCTCTCTTCAACATTTCGTCACTGGGAACTTCCAACAAATAGATGATATCTTTTTGTATTGGTTTGATAATTCTTTAGGTGATAGGTTTTTTGTTGTTAACCGGTCAAGTGTTGGTAGTATTATTATTTTAAATTGGTTGTATAAACCATAAAATTTTATTTGTGGGTCTAGAAGACAAGTAAAATTATATACTCTTCTAACATCCAAGAATCTTTTATATACTTTCCTAATATCCAAAATTGGATATTCTATTCAAATTGTATAATCAAATTTTATATTAGATCACTAAAATACCCTTGTTTGTTTGTTTGAAATAGTAAGATTTTTTTATTATATTTCCTATAAGTAGAACCAATGTTTAATACTTATACATAAGTTGTACTCGTACTGTTTGGCAAACTTCCATAAACGAATCAACAATGGTAAAAAAAATACAACTAATCCCAATTCAATAATCTTTTAAATTTTTAGTTAGCTACAGAGTCGTCGTCTCTCTGTTGGATGGATGTTGTTCGGTGATTTTATAGAATAAAACAAGTATTAATTGTTAGCTATTAATTGCAAAAATCCTTTTTTACAGTAGTGTCTCAAGCATTTTTTAACTAAATATACATATATGATCAACATCATCATGTGTGATCGATCAAAAAAACACAGAGATAACTACGTCTCTATCATCTCTAACAAATTCAGTTTCATCGTAGAGTTCATGGTACACAAGATGACCAATGAAAAAATAATAATCAAAGGTTAAAATTTAAACAATACACACCATTTCTTCAGTGGTATTAGCATTTCACCTTAGAATTGATTTTGAAGAACCATGCATAGGTTTTGCAACAGGCCTAACAACACTACTTCTCTTGGGCTTTGTGTAATTTATAGATGAGAAAGAATACACAAGTGAAATCAACATTGTTGGATAGATAAAAATGATTGTTGTAGGATCTATGTTCACTGGTTTCCCAGGGATTCCTTCCTTAACAAGAGTCAAGACCCATAATCACAAGGAGTGTTCAAAACATGCTCATCCATCCTGGTTTCAAGAGACCTACAAGATCTTATGTCATAGATAAGTAGCTTCCTGCAAGAACCTACATTAGAAAATCAAAGGAAATGATAGTAAGATTGTACAAAGAAAATGTCATAACATATCGGCTAACGCAGAAGCAATTAATTCTAAACTCGGTAAATTGTAAGTATCATAAATTGCACTAGCTAGCCCCTTGTCTATTTATATGACTCCCTAGAGGCCTAGGCCAAAATTTAGCAACTGCAGGTTTACATGATAACTGACGATAATGACTATGTTTCTATTGTGTCTATCAATTTTTGAGTGCAACCAACGAAACCGTTTCTCTTTGTCCAACAAATTTGAAGGAGTGAAACCCGTATTATAATTAAGAAATGTTACAACAACTGACCTACAAATTCGTCATTATAGCAATCTAAGAAGTAAACAAAAGCCTACTACTAATAGGCATTGCAAGGAATGCCATATTTTTACCTCAATCAGTATTCAAGACAGAAAACAGAATATTAACCACCTTAACATTTGGTTTACGACTTTATGTGACCACTCTGCCTCTTCCAAAAACCTGGTTGATAGAAGACAAAATTGCTAAATTAAAGATAACAAATATGGCATTTTAGATTTTAGTCCAGTTTATAGAAAACATGATCATACAACTAAAACTATTATAAAACAGGATGAAATCAGTTTCAACCCAATCAGCAACAGGATGAAACCAGTTTCATCCTGATTTAAACATGGGTGAAATCAAATTCAGTATGAAACTAGTTTTATCCTATTTTAAACAAGGGTGAAACCAATTTCATCCTATCTTAAACATAGGTAAACCAAAATCAACCTAATCTAAAACAGGATGAAACCAGTTTCAACCTGGTTAAACATACGACAACCACAAAAAAGACATAAAAAAGAGAGAAATATTTGCTTGATTTTCCTACTACAAGAATTAGTAGTCTTTTTAATTGCATAACATTACATAATGACTTCCAAGCAGAGGAGGGATTATATGAACCAACTAATTGTTATCCAAGCATTGGTCAAAATGAATAAATATTTTTTATGGATGGGGATGCAAAAGTGCAGCCGGATCGAAAAAACCAAGCCGGTGAAATTGCATTGTGTGATTGTATAATGTAAAAAGCATCAACGCTCTTATGAATATACAATCAACCAAACAACGCTTATATTATGATATCAAACTCAAAAGTTTATGGGAATGTGGAACAACTTTGGCAATCAAAACAAAAAAAAAACATGAATATAAAAAATAAACCAATTTAAACAGGATTAAACCAGTTTCAACCGATCTAAAACAGAACGAAACCAGTTTCATCCTAGTTTAAACATGGGTAAACCAAATTCAACCCAATTTAAAACATGATGAAATCAGTTTCACCTAAGTTTAAACATGGGTGAAACCAAATTCAACCCAATTTAAAAGTGGAAGCTTCCCGAGAAAAAAAGACAGTAAAGGCGGCTAGCGAAGTGCATCTCGCTTTTGACTCTTCTTTTCGACGCTCAAGTGAGGCATGGTTTGATGAAAGCAAGGAGCTAGAGGGCTAACCAACAAAAGCAAAGACAAGGCAGATATGGACAAAAGAAACTCGCTAAAAAGATGAAATTAGTTTCATCTTAGTTTAAACATGGGTAAACCAAATTCAACCTAATTTAAAGCATGATGAAATCAGTTTCATCTTAGTTTAAACATGGGTGAAAGGAAATTCAACTCAATCTAAGCCATATATAGCTATATTAAGATGAAAACAAAATCAACATCAACCAATTGTTGATTCAATCATCAAACTAGTGTGTATGCAGGTATATCAACAACTAGAATTATATGAAACTAAACCAAATTCAACCGATTGTAAACTAGATTTTACACAGGTCAATGTATGTCGTTCATAAAATTATGATCTAGACTAGTTATGATGAATTTCAGGGACTAAAGATCAATACATTTTGTTCAGAACATAAAATCAAAACAGAATTAGGATTAGGAAACTTACCAGTTTTAGGATTATCAGAAGTCAACGCATGTTGTTTAGTGCTCATCTTGTGAAATTGAAGGAAGACAAACCCTAATTTTGTAAAATTCTGAAACCTTAATGAAATTAGGGCATTTCAATGGTGGCGGTGTCGATTGGTGTTATTGTTGGTGTTTGTGATGGTAGTTACTGTGATTAAGAAGAAGTTTTTGGCGGTGGTACGTAGTGGTGGCCTGAAGGAAGATAATGAGATGATGGAGAAAGAAAAGTTCTCAATGGTATCGATGGGTTTTTAGATTTGTATCGATGGTTCTGAGGTGGAATGATAAAAGGGGATAAAAAGGTTAAGGTTACACCGGTCATTTTTATTGAACTTCTTTCCCTTTATTTCACTCAGCCAAATATCTTAACCGTCTACTACGACCTGATTTTAGTGTTTTATGGGCATATGACCCATTTTCTCATTGTGTATTTGGAAGTTGAGATGTGAAATGGTTTTTAGAAGTATTTATATTAATCATGATAAGGTTTTACTTGAAGTCAGAATGATGCTACACATTTATATATCCCCTTATATAACCCAATGTTGTCTGTTCAATTAGCTATGAACTTTTATTTATATAGTGGATCATTTTATGTTTATCGAAGGTTCTTTAAAAAAGTTAATATGAGTTTGGGTATCGTTTGGTGTGACATTACAGGTGGAATAAAAGGGTCGGGTGTTGACTTTGGGTTGATTCTAAAAACGGTTGGTGATAAAGTGACTGCTCTTTATTTAGTTATCTCTTGAGCTCAAGAGATGATTACGTCCAAAGTCCTTTTTATTACTGATTATCTTAAAATGGTAGATTATATATATGGAAACTGTAGAAATGTTAGTTGGAGGTGCAGTGATTTCTTAGAAGACTACAAGTTCTAGTAATTGTAATTGTAATGTTATTTGTATTAAACGTGTTACAAACCGGTTGGCTGACCGGTTTGCTTTACGGGCTAGAAAGTGTTATATTAAGGATTTATGGGATTACTTTTCTTCTTCTTTTGTTAAGTTTTGTAAGAAAGGAATCCTTAGTTAATATCTGTAGGTATAAATGGTGTTTTTCTCAGGAAAAAGAAAACCCTTGGCTAATAGTGCAGATCATGTCATGCATGACTTTGCAAGTAGAGATACTTTCTGCCTAGCTCTATTTTTTGTATTATTTTCCCTTGTTGAAGCTGAAACTTGTGCAATATGGACCGCAACGAAGAAGGCAGTGAAGATCAAAGCCTCTCGTATTATTATTGAAACTGGTGCCAAGGAGGTGGAACTTTAGGGAGGTTGTTTGGGAGAAAACCACCACAATGATGCATTGTTTAAGAACATACGTGATTTTAAGTCATTTTTTGTGGCATGTAACTTTGTTTTTGTTCCTAGGTTATGTAATAAGGTCGCACATTCGCATATTCCCTCACCCAATTGGAAAAATTAAGTCATAAATATTTTTACCTTTTGGTCTCGTCCTCCAATTTGATTACTACCAACTGTCGAGGAAAATTAGAGTAAAACACTAATCAAACTAGAATTTTTAATGAGTGGCCGAGTTCTAAGAGATTGGCACATGAGGTACGTACCAATTTATATGGGGTATTAATATCTATATAAAACAAAACATATCCCTCACCTTGAAATTGGTACCTTATATAAAACAAAACATATCCCTCACCTTGAAATTGGTACCTTTATAACAACCATGGAATCTACTTTTATCTTATCACGTCTTGAAGGATAGACCGAATTGCTTTCAAAAGTTAAAATAGAGTCCAGCCTCTGCTTTAGTAGGATACGTGTCCTTGAATCTGCAGTTAGTAGAAAACAACCAAACTATAAACCAATTAGCTAGCATACCATCTTATGCTTTTCAAGGCAGAGTTGTTAACAGGTCATGCTCCCATCGACCATCATAAAACCAGAACTAGTTACTAATCGGGTCAGTTCCCCACGGTTTAATTTTGATTTAAATTCATGGAATTAAAACTGGACCTGGATCTGGGTACGGGTTGGGTCTTCCAAACATAATCAGGTTCCATAGTAAACAGTTTTCCTGGTTTTATCTTGAATTAATTTTAGCTTAGTAAATCGTTATTTTTTAAGAGGAAAAAAAATAGAAATTAGATAAATCAGAAGGCAAAACTATATAGATTTACTAATAATAACAACAAAATGATAAATATGAGGATATCCGATACCTAAAAAATCCCTGGCAAATAAAATGATTAAGAACCAGAAGCTTATGTATTCCAAATGGTGGTATTCACCGAATGCTAAAATTATCAGGGGGTTCAATTTTAAGAAAACCCGAAACTAAAACAACTAGTTCTGATTTGGATTCCGATAATTGAGTACCCGTCCATAGAACCAATCAAAGAGATGTTATAATTTTATATACCCTTAACTTATAAGAGAGTTTTATTTGTTTATTTTATTTTTATTTTAATATAAGGAAAGGGGAAAAAGAAACACCAAACCAAAGAAAGAAAAGGCAAGGAAAAGCCTGATAACTGACTAGCTCAGAAGCAATACTAGCAGCTATACAGTTGTGGGGGTTGGGAAGATGCCCAAACTTCTTGGACATTATGCTATAAAGCATAGGATACGAGATTATGAGCCACTTCATTAGCTCATCTCTTCACTAAATTGAAGGAAATCGAGTTAAAATATCTAGCAAGTTTGACGATCTCTGCTACCAATCGATGAATCCTTCACGGAACGATAGCAATATCACCATTTATCACTTTTACCACAGAAAGACAGACGCCTTCAATGATGATATGTTGGTGATGTAAACTATGAGCAAGTTTTATGCCTATGAGAAATTTGTTAGCTTCAGCAATCAAAGGAAGAGTTTGGCTCGAGATTACAGAATTTGGTAGCAAGGAAATGACCTGTGTGACTTCTAGCAACTGTTTGGGCCAAAAATCTCTTCAGCACAAAACAACCAAAATCATCAAAAATCAACCAAAAGAAGAGAAGAAATTCAACATATCATTTAACGATCATTCTTTTTTAGTCGGAGAAGAAGCCTCCAGCCGAAGCCGCCCCCCTCTCTTTCCTTCTTCCTTTTCTTTTATACTCAAAGTCTCATTTGAGGTGGCATGTGAAGATGCTTCCACGTGTCAAAGGCATTGGTGATGTGGCAACTCCATATGGGTCCACCTGTACACCTATAATGCAAAAGAATTGCGGACTTGGCTTGCAGTCCTGGGTTGCGGGATTGGTGCGATCGATGCTTTCAGATCAAATTGCGATCCATGTTTCGGTCCTTAGTACGATCCCTGCTTCGAACCTTGGTACGATTCCTGCTTCGAACCTTGGTACGATCCCTGCTTTGAACCTTGGTACGATCCAACAGCATTTCGATCCATGCATCGGGACATCTTGTGCTCCGTACTTTGACTACGTTCCGATCTTGTGATTCGTACTTTGAGTAGCGAGACATCTTGATTGTGTTCCGATCTTTGAGTAGTGGGCATTTTGACTGTGGTTCAGACTGATGTATCGGGATACTGTGCTCCGCTGACATTGCTGCCACGTGTTAAAGCAACTTTTTGGTATTAACAACTTGCCCCCTTTTCTTGAGAGTTATTTGAAGAAAAACTATTAAGAAAATAACTTCACACAAATTTCATCTGAAACTTGGTGCGATCCATGCTTTGGATTAACAACACTTCAGATTCGTGCAACGGCAGCATTTCAGACTTGTGTATCTTCATGGCCTTGTTATATTTTTGTCCCTGCAAAACAAAATTTTATATATATACTGATCGTTAGTTTTCTACCGCAAGATTCCTTTGAACCCTGGGTTGGAATTTTTTGCGATGAAGCACCTCCTTCCATGGAGTTTAGGTTAATCGTATTTTTTTCATGAGTACAAATGGATCGAGATCCCACACATACGAAACAAACCCGAGCCAGGGGTAAGATACAGGGTTGGTCCCGACCCGTACTCTGAAAAATGATAACCGTTAGTAAGGAACTCCTTCTTTATTAGAATTTCGTTGTTAATGAAATTCTATAAGGATATTTACTTATGATTGTGTCGCCAATCGAAGCGCTATCCAGAATAAGATGTTCCTGGAGTAATCGATTCGTCACTCGTTGTATTGTCCAGAATATGATTTTCCTGGAATAATTTGAGCGCTCTCCAGAATATGATGTTCCTGTATTTGCCATTATAGCTAACCTGCTACTCATGGATAATAAAGCTTTAAATACTTTGCATTCCACGAATGCTGTAAGATTTCTCCATGCATATTCTGAAGATAACAAGATCCTTGTCCAGCTAATGCTTGTATTGTGTAGATGAGAAGTAAACTTGAAAATCATCCAGATATTTCTCATTTCTCATTTCTTATTTAAGATACATCCCATATTCTTCTATATACATGAGAAGCATATATAGAAAGAAAATATGAATTATATTTTAAATAAGACATGAGGAATATCCAAATGAAATTTTATTCTGTTAAAAGATCACAAGTATATGACTGTAAAAGTATTTGCCTTCCAGAAATATTAATGATAAATTGAAAGAGACACCCATTTTTGAATGATAATTCCTGTGGGAGCGTTTTGACTGCCGCAAGAAGTATAAGAAATATCGAATGAAAATCCGTATCGTAACTTATACGAAGCATAAGAAGTATCGTCCTTCGAATTGATATAAGAAGTCCTAAATAAATTGAAGTATTCATTGAATATTCTTCGTGAAGTATGAGCCATTTAGATCATTTCTCGAAGGCTCATTTAAAGTATCAATTATTGCTTTATGTTAAGAAGTACAAGGCATATAACATAAAGTTGCGAAATATATTATTTCTATTTTAGCATTAATAAATTATTAAAATGAAATACATAATTGGCGTGCAGTATTTAACTCATTTCATAGCTAGATATTTGATTTCTTTATAGCATGCCCCCCCAATGCATCATTATTGCATAGCTGCCGCATCTCTGAAGTGTCCTTCATAGGTATCTTCACACTCATAAAAATGTCTTAAATATTTCATAATATTAAATAGGTACAAGCGAGAAATGATTCTCATGCTTTTAATTAAATATCACTGCTAAATATAATCAAACAAATTAGAATTTGTTCAGACTAAAAATCTATCATATCAATAGGTTTCTATGATTATGAGATTAATTATCATGATGCATGAAATCACATGCGATTCAGATACTATTGAAATCATTTGATCAATTCACACTGTATGATAGTTTGTAATAATCGAGTAAAATATAATTGATGGATGCCAACTAAGAATTATTTTTAAATTTAAAATTGCTACTTCAAATACGCAATTAATATTATGAACTTTATAATCGAAAATTAAAAAGATTATGTATATTTGTCTTTTATAAATGTTTGTAGACTGGTATACGTCTTTTATTATCTATTTTGAAGCTGTGATAATAATTATCTAGCTATAACAATTTAATTTAATTTATTATTAATAATAAAATTATTATTGTTATTATTATTATTTATGTATATATATATATATTTTTTTTATTTTTTTTCGTTATTTATTTACTTATTTATTTATTTTTTTAAGAGCTAGCCGAGTCAACTGATCTGACTTGGTTTAAACAGTCTTGCTCAACTGAGTTGGATCAAACTCAGTGAGTCGACTCTTCGGGTAGAAAATTCGGTAGAGTCTAATTTATTTTTTGTGTATTCCAGCCTAATTCAGGCTATTACAATTAGCTCTTCCCTGCAATTCATACAGGTTCATTCTAACATAAATATAATATATCAAAACATTTCATTCATACAATAGAAATGACCCTACTCATGTTGTTGAACAAATGATTTAATTCATAAGTGCTAATACATCTATACAGGGCTTAAATGTACATTCATATATATAGAACATTTGTCAAATCTCAAATCTCATGAGAGACTACACAAGCTGTGACTTTTCAACAGTAAAAGGCAGCATTATAACAAAAATTTATTTGTAAAAATATAATTCAAGAGAAAGCATAGAATTAAAGCATCAACTACTTTGATTAAACCAAGCAGTTATACATTCTATATTGTACCAGGCAACAGATCAAGTGAAAAATATAATTCAGGCATTCATAATTTAGTTTATAAAGTTTTTATGCTTCCTCATTAGTTACATGCTTAGATTCAGCTTAAATAAAATCCTTTACTACAGATGGAGTTTAATTGACTTTTGTTGAATTGATTCAAACACCCGATGCTAATGTGTGGTTCGGAAATGAACCGACTGAAATGCAAATTGGTGATAAAATGAAAGATATAGAGAGAAATGATAACTTTGCCTGTTATTCGCTTTACTTTGTCATTAAAGACAGCAGCAAAGTTGCTCAGCTCAGTTGGCAATGCACCAGGCAACTGCGATGCAGCGAACTTCTCAAGAACAGCAGCATATTTGCTTGTTGCTGTAGATAGTAGAGTCACCTCCTCCCTTCTGGATAAATGCTGCAAACAAACCGTTTGCCAGAGGAACCAAGGGCAATCCAAACAACATACCACTCTGCTTACATCGCACTGTTCTTCATCTGTAACTTTCTTTGTAGTGATATCCAGTCCATGATAAACTTGCATTTTGTCTGCATTTACGTCTTCGGCGCCGAACCGAATTGCCAAATCGACTGAGAGTCTTGATTTGCCTGTACATGTTGCCCCCATGACTACCACCACTTTTTCTTTTCTTCTTGAATAATGATTGATGCAGTATGTAACAATTGGTGAAGAAAAATATTGAAGACCGAGTGTGAAGAAAAAACTCAACAAGTTTCATTTGGGATCAT
This sequence comes from Papaver californicum, assembly GCA_023531435.1. NCBI lineage: Eukaryota > Viridiplantae > Streptophyta > Magnoliopsida > Ranunculales > Papaveraceae > Papaver > Papaver californicum. The sequence continues at coordinate 4,504,047 of JAJJMC010010016.1, read as the reverse complement.
CATCTTCATCGGATTCATCAACAACCTTTAAGTTACTTAACAAAGATGATGATAGACTAAGAACATTGGAATATCATCATCTGAATATCCATCAAAATTCAGCTGTAAGTAATTTCATCAATAGCATTATTACTAGTAGTAGTACTAGCAGTACCTCATCATCTACTACTACTTATGCTTCAAGCACAGAAAACATTTCAAAACTCTTGGAAGGTTGGATGAAGGCTTCCCCTAAGAAGTTGAATAGTGGTAGTAAACTGATCAAATTAAAGACGAACCAAACAGGGGAGAAAGTACTACTCGACGGCAGCACTAGCAACAGTGGTTACCTTGATGATGATGATGACAATAAGTTACTTATTAAGAAATTTGAAGTAAAAGAAAGTTCATGTAATGGCGATAATTTTCTTATCCCAAATGAGGCTGATTACTTTGAATCTCTTTCAACATTTGAGAATGTAATAAACGTGGCTTGCTGGGAGCAAAAATCTTCTCCAGGCTCAACTTCAATTCATAGGTCGACAGCGGCATCCCCAGAGGAACCTCAAACAAGTACCACTATTACTACCTCAATCTTCTAAACCTTGTCAAACATTCCCCAGCACCATGGTCCAACTGTCGGAAATGCTAATTCATGCATTTGAACTTGAATCTTCAAAAACTTGTCTGTTAGACGTTTTTTCAAGCACCTTTTGCATGTTCTATTAACTTATGAAATCCATGTAATGTCTGCCCTCTGGATACTCCGTTAATTCATTCATTCCTTCCCTGGAAAGTTCACTACAAGTTCATTCACACACAAATCATTCACATAAGCATAGATACTGTAGCAATTGACTTATAAAGGAAAACCAAACTAAATTGGTGAGAAAAATTTCCAAATCAGATTGAGATTCCGATGCTAAATATTTTCAAAATTGAATGAATGAGTTTGTAAATCATAGATTGCTAATAGTTAAACTGAAATCAAAATTGGTTTTGAATGGAAATTTTTGGAGAAAATTTTTCTTTTCCAAGTTTTTACAACCATAACCCAAAATCTATCATATGTGTTTGAAAACACAGTTTTTGTTACTGTTGACAAGGTTTTTTCTCATGATTATAAAAATTATAACAATTAGATCATAAAGAGAAGCTAAACTAAATTAATGAGTAAATTCCCAAATCAATATGAAATTTTAATGCTTAAAATTTTAAAAATCAAACTTGATGGGTTTGTAATACATGATTTGTATGTTTCAAATGTGTAATCAAAGCTTATTTTGAGGTGAAATTTCCGAATAAAATTTTCTGTTACGTTTTAAAATCAAATGTTCAAAACAAAAATTGAAAGCCAAAAGTTTAAAAAGACGAAGATCAAGAACAAAGTGAAGAATTTAAGGGAAGGCCCCTTCTCTTTGAACTAACTGTTGGTGATGTTACTGCTTGATTTCTCTTTGTCCCCAATTCTCTGAAGCTTCTATCAGTTTACCCGTTCAGGTAGGATGAATCCTTTTACTCAATCCCTGTTTCTAGCGCCAAATTGTTTGGGCCAAAAATCTCTTCAGCACAAAACAACCAAAATCATCAAAAATCAACCAAAAGAAGAGAAGAAATTCAACATATCATTTAACGATCACTCTTTTTTAGTCGGAGAAGAAGCCTCCAGCCGAAGCCGCCCCCCTCTCTTTCCTTCTTCCTTTTCTTTTATTCTCAAAGTCTCATTTGAGGTGTCATGTGAAGATGCTTCCACGTGTCAAAGGCATTGGTGATGTGGCAACTCCATATGGGTCCACCTGTACACCTATAATGCAAAAGAATTGCGGACTTGGCTTGCAGTCCTGGGTCGCGGGATTGGTGCGATCAATGCTTTCAGATCAAATTGCGATCCATGTTTCGGTCCTTAGTACGATCCCTGCTTCGAACCTTGGTACGATTCCTTCTTCGAACCTTGGTACGATCCCTGCTTTGAACCTTGGTACGATCCAACAGCATTTCGATCCATGCATCGGGACATCTTGTGCTCCGTACTTTGACTACGTTCCGATCTTGTGATTCGTACTTTGAGTAGCGATACATCTTGATTGTGTTCCGATCTTTGAGTAGTGGGCATTTTGACTGTGGTTCAGACTGATGTATCAGGATACTGTGCTCCGCTGACATTGCTGCCACGTGTTAAAGCAACTTTTTGGTACTAACAGCAACAACGGCATCAACTGACTTATTCACACTTACAGCCGCATCCACATTCACTTTAACTGAATTTTCAGGTGGAGCAGCCCAAATCCGAGGGGGAAAATTATCTTCAGAATTCCCGGATTAAGATCGATGGGCATGTCGAGATTTTCCCTAGCAAAGAAGAAAAAGGAGAACCAATGTTGATAATTAATAATAATAGTTGGGATGTGAGGACTAACATTCTCCAAAAGATGACTGTTTCTAACCTTCCAAATCATCCAAAGCAGACAAGAACCCCAAGCAAAAGGAATGTCCATCATCACAAGCCTCAAGACATCGTAATAAGCACTACTTAACAGAGAACCGCTTGACATGCGGGATTCTGAAATTCAGTTTGATTCAAAAAGAACTTCCTTTGCAATCTGACAATGAATAAAAACGTGATCTAACAATTTGGGGCAAACCTTATTCTTAAAGATCATAACTAAAATTACAATAGTAAAGAATCTCACACATAACTTAATAATTCTGTGTGTGGGCTCCTCTCTAGACGATTTTTAGGGTTTAAAAAAACTTCAAGCACCGCTCCTCCTTCACTGCTCAGATCTGCTTGATTTTGGACGGATCTGAGCAGGTTTCCCTTTAATATTTACTTCTTTCTTAGGTCTAGTGTAGTTTAAAGTTTTAATTAGGTTTAGATTTATCATGTTTTGCACTTATCTTTCGATAAGTTTTATGCCCTTTAATAGTGCTTCTATTTTTACTCATAGAGTATCTCTTTGTGTTGTTAATGGTAAATCTCGGTTAGGGTATTTGGGGGTTTTGCTTACTGGTGATGAAATCAGTCGACTAAAAACTTCAAATACAAGTTTAAGAAGATGGGCTAATCAGTCCTTCGATGTAGGAGTACATCTTTCTCAAGAAGATAACAATCTAACTAAATGGTTGGCTTGCATGCCAAAAACCATGCCTTCTCCGATTAATTCGGTTCTTTCAACATACATGTACTTGTTTGACACCGGTCTTCCTTTCTTTTCTCTTGTTGGATGTATGTCTTTCTTTGGGTTCTTATTATAGTTGATACTTATGTAACCTTAATTTTCCATTGATAAAAATGATTATTTTTTTTTTAAATAAAAAATAGGGAAAATACGTAGATAAAGGAATGAAATTTATAAAACATGGATTAAAATATATATCTCCTTAATTTTATGTATGTTGGATATGGAATATTAAAAATACATTACTTATTTTTAAAATTACACAACGAATATATATAAAAATATATAGATATTTTCTTAATTTTAAAATTTTATAGGAACCAATGGACAATTTTAGCACTAAAATATTAGAAAATATATAAATATACATAATTTAAAAAATATTGTAGAAACCTATGACCCCACATGTCCCTTTGAATCCGCCCTTGGTGATCTATAGTTTATTCTTTTCTTCCACAAAACTAACGATTTACAGACACTCTCTCGACGTATCTTCCAAGCTTGTTTGAAGTACCCAGCCCATTATATCTATTTTATTATTATATAAAGGCAACCAGCATTACGATTAGGATTAGTTGAAGTTAAGAATTATCTTTTCTATTTTGTCCCTGGCGGCTATTTGAATATATAGATTACAAGAGAGTAAAAATAATTATTGGAGCATAAAAGTAATTACCAACGTAATTATATTTAAAATTTTGTTGTGATAACGTATTTATGTTTCACAGAAAATTTGTTATTCAACTTTTTCTCTTGTTTTCTATATTCCAACATAATAGCTACTAAGACTAGAGGTAACATGATTTACAATACAATAAATTGGTTATATAATCCATAAGATCTTATCTGTGGGTCTCGAAGACAAGTAAAATTTGATACTCTCTAACATCCAAGAATCTTTTATATATTTTCCTAATAACCAAAATTGGATATTCTATCCAAATTGTATAACTAAATTTTATATTAGATCATTAAAATACACTTGTTTGTTTGTTTGAAATAGTAAATTATAAAATATAAATTTTGATGATCGGGTAGTACAAAAGAATGAATGTCCTCTTTACATGCACCAACACTTAGCGCATGTATTAGGCATGACTCATGCATGTCATTGTTATCAAGCAAAAAATTAAAGTGCTAGTTAATTTAGCTAGAGCTTCATTTTAAGATACCTTGTATTATTTGTTCCTGCTTCATGCTCCGGTACATCTATTATTCATCAATACCATATATCACACTCAAATAAAACCCTAATGTTTTTAACTTGTTATTTAGCTAGCTAGATCATGAACAATCTTTATGGATATTAACATAAATATATCCAGCAGATCACGAGAAATGCGATCAAGCTGGTTCGGTGCTGACCACAACATATACCTGAAGATGACTCTTAAGATGTGATATCGTGAGTCCGTTTACATCCATAGTTTCTATAACCAACTTCGGTGTAGCCTCTGTAAGACCATAGATCAAAAGAACAATTAGAGAGGAACCAAAGCAACTAATAATTAATTGAAAGATTAATTAAAGTGAGATTTTCTTCCAAGGTAGCAGGTCTTATATCTTAATATGAGCCTTCCAAGCTTTTCTAATTTGTTCAAGTTTGTCAGGAAAATTTGATCGATATATATAGTTAGATAAAGGAAGGGTACAACTACTTACTTTCTTCTCCCCTCCCTCCCACCTAAAATGATCAAACATGAAATTGTAAAATGTTATCTAGTGTATGCCTATAAAGATAGCTGCTACTAAAGTTTATATCGTGTATTTTAGGGTAATAAACCTAGATTCATCTAAGATGAAATAAGTTTTGGCTAGGATGAATCTGGTTTCATCATGCATATCCTGAAAAAATCAAACATGAATTTGTACATCATATTATACTTTACAGAATAAATCAGGATGAAACTGGTTTCATCCTGCACATTCAGACAAAAAAATATGTTTTCTTCAAGATGTATCTGGTTACATCCTGCATATTCTGACAAATAAACATGTTTTCTCATGATGTATCTGGTTTCATCCTGCACATTTAGATGATTTTTTATTTTTATGGTGAAGGTTATGGTGGTGTTTGTTGTATTTTATTACTATTGAATGTGGCGGTGACAATAATGTGGTGTTTGTTGTGATTGAAAATGTTGGTAGTGGTGATGGTTGGGCTAGATCTTTATATTTTATATGGAACGGATGGTAGAAAACCAGATTTACCTATATTTATTTTATTCATCCAAGAATGACACTAGATGCAACCAGTTTCATGTTAACTATTTTTTAAATAATTTCTTTTTATTAGTTTAAGTCAGGATGCATCCAATTTCATTCAAGTTATTTTTCGAATAATTTTTTCTATTTTATTCTAATTCAGGATGCAACCAGTTTCATCCTAGCTATTTTCTTTCGAAAATAAAACTTTTGAATTTACTATCAACAGTGGATCTTGTTTTGTAGATAATTTAAAACCCTTTCCAAAAATATAAGTTTTATTAAAATCGGATATATATTTTGAAAGTTATTAAAAAAGAATTGATTTGTTTTTAAATTGGAGAGAGAAACAATAAATATATATATATATATATATATATATAAAGATAAGGGACATAATTGCCTTGGTTTTTTGGTGTCCATTTCACCCATTTCTTATTTTTACTTGTCCACTTCAACCATATTTTAGAAAATCTTGGACAATAGACCCATTTTTTTTTTACAATATAGCTATGATTTTATCGTACATGTTGAACACTCTAGTGTTAAGAGTGATATCCCAAATCTAGAAGAACGTCCTACAATTTCCTAATACACATTACCTACCTAATATTTTCTTGCAATTCCTTTTTATAGGTTTTTTTTATTTGGAAAATGCTCACTAGAGCACTAAGAGCCATATAAAAATTGTTGATAATACTTATCGATAGCTACGATGCCTACCTAGTACCAACTAATTAGCCTACCAAGTACCAACCAATTAAATACTACCTCCGTTTCAGGAAAAGAGTTACTATCACTTTTTTAAATTGGCTTCTTTTTAGACTAAAATGAAAAAGTGATAGTAACACTTTTCCAGAAACGGAGGGAATAATTACTAATTGATGTAACTGTCATTTTCATATCGACAATGCGTAATTTGGGAAGGAAAGCCTCCTGATCTTATTGCAGGAAATTTTTTCTCATTTTATAACTTTTAAGCTTTGTTTATTATAACAGGTTTGTTCTCAAAATAAATATTGACTTAAAACTCCACACAAAAGCTAATATATTGATTATTACAACATGTAGCAAAAGAGTTATGCTTCAAAAAAAAATAGTAAAAGAAAAAAAAGGTGGAAATTTTTGAAAGAAAAGGTATTAGGAAGGAGGAAATCTAACCCTTGCATGTAGCCATGTCATATGCTTCCGAGTAAAGAAATAAACAAACTCCACGCATAAAACTATGAAGATTTTAGCGTGAATTAAGAACGTCCACAGTCACACGAGTATAACACGGACTAAATCCGAATTTACTCTTTAATTAGCCCAAAATCAATTACAGTGGGACGATTATATTTGGTTATAGTCGAGTGTTTCTAGGGTTTGGAATCAAACCCAAATTTGGTGGAGCGTTAATTCAGTCGTGCGTTCGAGAGTAGGTGTTAACTTAGTCGTGTGTTTGAGTGTAAGCGCAAGTGTGGTTAACGCTTCATGGTCTGGCGCTAACAGAAACTAACGCCTATAGTGGGCATTCAGGTAAGAGCACACCCACTGGACGCTCACTTAATTGTACGCTTGTCATGAAGCGTTAATGTAGCAATCCGCCTGTTTGGGGCGTTGGCCAAATGTCCGCTTGTACGTGGGTGTGGGGAGGTGGTGTTTATGAGCGCGCCACTTAGATCATGATGCTGAAATACACAAACATAACATTACCATTTTAATTACCAATAATTTAAAAATAATTAAGTGGAGTGTTAGATGATAATAAAATTTGATGTATATACTCAAACATAACATTACCATTTTAATTTATAATCCTATGAAAAAACATGTAACAAATTTGAAGCAAATAGAACTAACAAAGTTACAAAACTGAAGATTTCAAGCAGCAAACATAAAATGAAGTAAGATTTAAGAAGCTAGAATGAACGCAATATGCCAGTTGAATTAGAAATATCTGATCCATGCGTCTATTTATCATTACGCCTGTTAATGGGTGTTGGGTTTAACTTCCGCCCCACCATGTGTTTAACTTCGTGAACGCCTGTCATTTGGGCGTACTCTTACGCGAACGTCTATCATCAAGCGTTCATGCAGGCCTACGTCTCTCTTTGAGCGTTGATACAACGTCCGTCCAAACCAAGTGTTTAACTTCGCATCTGCTCAACCAACAAATGTCTTCGTACATATGCACCCAACGTCAAACGCCAATTATGCTTACACTTGACCAAATTTTACTCTTCTACCGCTGCGTTTTACATGGACTACTAAAAAAGATTGATATTTTCTTTTTAGATTTGGTATTTGCTCAACTCATAATTATGGACGCTCTAACTAACTAAACTAACTAAACTTAAAACTTCACGTGTAATAAACTAATAACGTATTGATGGGTTAGAAAGTTTACTCTTGGTTAAAAGTATTTCACTCATCCTCCTTTTTCTCCCTCTCTAGACAATCAAATTCAAGGCGCAAAAGAAAAGAAAAGTCAATAATTTTCAAGGGAAAAAAACAAGAGGCCAAAAAAAAACGTTGCTCACTGTCTTTGTTGTTGACTTGGAAAACAACTAGTAACTAACAAGCGGCGTAATGCTTCGAAAAACGCGGCGTATGTTACTATTCTTTTCTCTCTTTGGAAAACTTTGAATTTTGAAGGAATGCTTTCATTTGGATTCTGAAAACATATCCTGTAAGACTAAACTAAAACAAATCTAAAGTCTTAGATGTTGAAAAACTAATTATATAAGGCAATCGATTTTATTTTTATTTTTTTAAATATAAAAAAGTGATTGAAATTTTCAGAGGGATCAAATACCTTAAGAAACAGGACTTGAAGGTTAATTTTTGGTATGAGAGAGTGAAGCCTCTTGCCGAGTGAAGTATTCCCAAATTAATTAGTTAAATTAATTTTCCGGATTTCATAATTAAACAATTGGTTTTTTATACCATATCCTTTCTCTTTTAAATGAAACAATGATAAATTTGAAATAACTTAACGATTTTGATCCTGAATAAAATTGGCCAGTTGGATCTGCTAAACTTCAAAATTCAGTCGTTTGATCTAGGTCTGATTTTCAACCATTTGATATAATTCAAGCTGTCGAGATAATATAGGATTCCAGTGTAATATATAACTTATTATATGAGTTTTATTTAATATAAATTTACTTTTAAAAGACTTAAATTGTAAATTTGTATAAGACCAAACTCAGCAGAAATCGAATTTTTTTTATCTTTTTTTCATCGATTAGGGATCTGAGAAGACGAATATGCTTCAATGATGAAGACGATGATCATATATTCATATTCATCGTATTAAACCCCAATCTTCAATCAAAGTTTTCTTCTCCAACTTCAGTTCGATCTCTGTTCACCAAAGTTACTCAATTAATAACTCTGATTCGCTTTCCCAGAAGAGATTTCTTTTTGAAATTAGGGTTTCAATTGAGTAACTTTAACCAACAGAGATTGAACTGAGAACAAACATCGATTGCAGAATTCGACTGCTTCAACTACACAAGTAATCGTACTGATGAATCACCAGGTTAGTTTTTCTTTTCTTTTTTTGTACTGTTTCTATTTATTGATTTTTTGTGATATTTAAAAAAAATTTGGTAATTTTTTGATTCTTTGAATAGAAATTGAAATTAGGGAAAATATTACATGAATATTTGATGCTAGGGTTGAATTGTGTATAGTTGTGTAATTGAGTTATAGTTAAGCTTAAATCTGTGATATTAAGATTCAAGTAAAGGTAATTTGGATAAAGACCAGCTACAAGTTAATGATTAATCAAATGCTTGCTGAAACAGTTCGTATCATAAAGGGATTAGTTATATAAAGTGAATAGTTGATTGATATACCTCTCTGTATACCCATATAAAGAGGTATATCATAGGAAGGTTAAAAAAGGTTACAAAAGTAATTATCAATGTACAATACTTTACTTAGTGTTCCAGCTAAACCACATCTAAATAAAGCAACTACTCACGATTGTACTACTTGGAACCGCCACAATTTGGATCCAGATTTTCCTTCATGGGTTTCAGACAGAGACCGTAGATGCACATATCAAAGTATGAACACGGATGCAGTCGTGGCATTGGACGGAAGCAGGTAATTTCAATCAATCATGGAAGTAGTGAACCAATCTCCTAATTACAAAGAGAAAAGGGTATGTGATATATGTAAAAAATGGAGTGTACAACGAGAATATAGAAATTAAGAAGAAAAAACAAATATTATATTTGTAAGGGATGGAATGGGAATTATAGATATCTCTGTTGACTATAATTTCTTGGAAGGGTGGACTTCTTTCAGAACAACAACAGTTGGTAAACAAGATCTTGCAACATTCTGATCCCCCTTTATTTACATTTCTCCTTGTGGTGTTGGGAATCGCAAGTATTGATGATAAGTTGCGGTTACTCCTTTCAATTGGTGAACCCAATGTCTTCCAATGATTGCATTATATGGAGATGGTTCCTCTACTACACTGAATTTAGTTAAAATGCTTATTTGTCCCGCAATGACATCAAGTAAAATCTCTCATTTTTCCTTTGATGTTATCCCATTAAACCCATAAATAGTGTAACAAGAGGGTGTGAGTTGATCGTCCTTTAGTCCCATTTTTTGGAGTGTGTTATAAAATAACACATTAAGTGAACTTCCCCCATCCATGAGGATCTTCTTTACATTCCATCCAGACATCGGTAAAGTGAGAATTAACGGATCATTGTGTGTCTCAATTTCTTGATCTACTTCTCCCGCTGAAAAAGTTAATGGGGAAGCCATCCATTCCTCCCATGTTTCTGTCATTCTTCCCGTAAATTTAAAAACTTCATGATTGTCAACTCTTTTACGCAACTTCTTATCAATTGCTGCGTTCATGGATAATTGTCTTGACTTTGTATAGGAAATCATGTTGATGGTTCGGTTATTCTCCGGAATATTTACAGTTTTCCCTGTGTTCAGCCTTGGTGGAGGATTGGGTAAATAAAGGAATTCCTTCAATTCTCCCGCATCAATTAACTTCTGTACTTGCAATTTCAAATTCTTGCATCTATTTTTAGGATGACCATAAAAACAATGATATCCACAATAATCTTTAGAGCTTTCTGTGTGCAATGGTTGCTTTCCTTTCGTCCATGGCCATTCAAAATCTTGCTTGTTCTTAATTGCATTTAGAATTTGGGAATATGGGGTGTTGAGTTTAGTAAAAACTCGATCCTCAAATTGGCGGTTGATCCTTCTTTCCTCCTCAATGACTGATAGAAAACATCTAGCTTTAATTAAACTTTGATATATCACATAAAAGCTAGACAACTTTCCAATTTAACTTAGGTTTTATAAGTTCATCAAATCATTTTTCACAAACAAATCAGAAGTAAGTTCAAAAATTCAGTTCAAAACTTATTTTACTGTTTTGACGAGAATCAAAACTAGGTAGCTACAATTCAATTTTAAATTATACAATCGGTTAAATTAGAAACACATAGGCTTAATGGTTTCAGGCCAAATTCTTTTTGCAAATATCGTTATAAAACATAATATTTTGGTGGAAGTTTATGAGTAAAGTAACCCATGGTTAAGAGAACATCTGAGGTAATCAATAATATTAATATAAATGAGAGGTATCAATTAAAGAAGTATTGTGTATGAACATAACAGTTAAATCGAAATAAACATCAATTGAAATGTTCGAAGAAAAACTATATGCCGAATTTTTGAAATATCACTTAAAGAGAAAAGAACTCATGATTAAAAATGTTGATATAGGAGATTTTATAAGATAACAAAATTCAAGAGTTTCAAAATGAAGATTTGGACAGGTAGAATAAATTCTTTTACCTATCCCTGTTTCTAGCGCCAAATTGTGATTATAAAAAATCTAATCTTTGGATCACAACCACAAGAGTCATAAACATAGTCAGACCAAATATAATATAATGAAAAGAAAACATGATAATAATCAGAACATGAAATTGAAACATGTATCAACACGGTTATTTAACGTGGTTCGACAATCAGATTGTCTACATCCACGGGTGATAAACATTTGGATGATTTTTATTCATGATGGTGTGTTATAAAAGGATAAAATACAATTTGCATCAAGTAAAATTTATCAAAGAATTATTGAACTAAAATTATAATTAACACAATATCCATACCTAAACTTTTTCCTCTGATCCTATTCCTTCTGCCAAATTCTCTAAAAAAATTCCAATCCCTTCTTTGTGTTTTGGAGTTTGATATTTATAGTAAATATCATGGGTCCCTCCAATCTAAACTTTCCACTTATTAATTCTTATCCTGACTTTGGAACGAAGCTTATCCCGCACTCTTATTTGTATTTCCCGCAAGACTTGACATGCGTACTTCTTATTTCCCTAAGTTTTCCGCTTGGTGACCCACACCTCTTCTGCGGATTTGTATTTAAGTTATTATTTTTGGATTTGGATGAATTTTGCGGTCTTATTAGAATTATGGCATGTCTGACATGTGGCCATTGAAACTATCTTGTCATGCTTTAGCTTCTTTTATTCCGCAACCTGTACAATTGAGACGTGTCCATCATGCATTAGTGTTTGTCAGTTATGTTCACTGTATCAGACTTTCCCGCAACTTGTGTGTCAGTCATGCAACGAAGGTGTCTATTTCGTACAGTGTGCCTTGCTTTCCCGCAACTTGCGTGTCGATCATGCAACGAAGCTGTCTGTTTCAGATGTCTGTTTCAATACTTATCAAAGTTTGAGATGTATGTTTCAGTACTTATCAGAGAGTTTTGTTTCAGTGTTTCTCGTTCCATCATAATCTGGTACTCCTTCCATAGTATTTAAACACATGTTGTTTGGGATTTAATACCCTCCCAGTCTGTGTAAATAAACATAAATATCAAGACGGGTTGCTTTATGACCTCCATGGATTCATTAGGCTACAAATTTTTGTTATGAATACATGACAAATACAAAGACCAGTGAGAAGAAGGTACGTCAATGTAGCGAACATAAATAATCTTTTCAATGATACAAATCAAATCAATATTCACTGGCTACTTTCTCTTCCTCCTATCATAATCAAGTTTTTTTCCATAGAGGGTAATACTTTCTCTTTCTCCTTCGTGTATTTTATGTGAGAATTTCTTTTTTTCGTTTTTTTTTAATATAAATTTTTGTTTTTCACCTTTGTTTATTGCGATATTACGTTTTTCACTGTGTTTTAAGTGAAAAATTGAGTTTTCAACTGTATTTTAGAGTGAAAATTACTGTTTTCATTTGCTTAAGTCTCGGTAGAAAATTTTCACCCTTGTTTTGGATGAAAATTTGTGTTTTCACCTTTATTTTACAATTATAAGATTAAGATTAAGGATGAGATATATTTCCTATATTTTCATCTAGAGAGAGAAAAAAATTCACATAGAGCGATAAGAGAAAAGATAAGAGAAAAGAATAGAGATAATCTAGTAGTAATTCTAGGATTTTTTTTCTATATATAATTAACATGGAGTAATTTTAGTAAAAAATATGTTTATTATTTGTTATTACACCTATTTTTTTAATAAAAGATTCAAAGTTAACTTCTATTTTGAGAAGAAGGTTAGTTTTATAATATATACTCCCTCCGTTTCAGCAAAAGTGATAGTAACACTTTTGCTGAAACGGAGGGAATAACTAATTTTGGATTTTAGTATATATTATTTTATTAATAAGTTTTTAATAAAATAAAATAAAAAAATTGGTTACAAATAATTTTCCGAATAAATAACTGAGAATGTTGAGAATATGTACCCATTTTTAAGAAATACACTCTAGGATTCTGTCCAAATTATATTCAGATTTTTTTTTTCTCATAAAAATTAAGTGGATATTAAATATCTAATACTCTGACCACTTTAATCTTTCGTGGGTTCAAAACAAAAAAAGTAAAAATAGGTTAAATTTGAGGAGCTTTCACTATTCGAGGGGATTAGCTAGAAGGGTCAACTAGGCAATTTCTACTATGTGGTTATTTGCCGATATTTAAAGGTACTCGATCGTCTGTATGTTTTTATAAATGGAAAAGAATAGGGCTGCACAAAAAACCGAAAAACCGGCAAACCCGCACCGAATCGAGCCAAAAAAAACTGAACCGAGCCAAACCGAACATCTAATGGTGATGCACGGTTTTGAAAAAAAAACCGGTTAATCTTGGTTCGGTTTTGGTTCTACCCTAGAACCGAACCAAAAAAACCGAAAAAACCGATTAATAATAGCCATTGGATTCAGAGAGGTTTTAGCCGTTGATCTCTAACCCTAGTATATAAAATGAAAAAATCTAGGTTTGTTTCACTTCCCTCCCTGCGCCTCTCTCTTCTTCCCCTTTTCTCTGCACACCTCCCTCTTCTCTTCCCCCCCCCCCATCAAAAATGTAGGTATATCATCTGATGGATCATCTTCTAATATTCATGATGAGAACATCAAAACACAGCAAGGTATCTATCAAAATACAATTTTCATTAATTCAAGTTCTAGTAAAACTCAAATTGGTTCTGTTTCTTCCCAACAAGGTCAGAAAGGAATAAACCAAGATTCTGCTATGCTTCAGCAGGTATACAATACACATATTTCTGTCCGATTTGGTTTTAAGTGTCGTTTCTTGAAGGATTTATGAACTGTTTATAATTTTTGTATATTTGTTTGTATTAATGAAGGGTTTTGGGATGGATGCTGGAATTTTCTGTGGAGTGTTTGATGGACATGGAAAGAACGGTCAAGTCGCGAGTAGACTGGTTCGAAGTTGGTTGCCTGGTTTGTTATTAAACCAGAAGAAAGCAATTTCTTCACTTGATTTGGTTTTTAATAAGGATTGTGTTGAGGAATGAAGGAAAGCTTGTGTTGGTGCTTACAAAGTAATGGATCAAGAACTTAAACTTCAAGAAAACTTGGATTGTTCTTGCAGTGGAACTACTTCTGTTACCGTCATCAAACAGGTAATTAACTGTAATTTTTGTTTGAGAATCATAAATTTTTAGATGATTTTATGTTCTTGGACTAATTATAGAGTTCATGGAACAGGGTGAAGATCTTATTATTGCTAATCTTGGTGATTCGAGGGCGGTATTAGGTACTCGTTCTGATAATGGTGAAATGATGGCTGTTCAAAATCTGCATTGATTGATTATTACAGGTTGGCAACCATACAACTATTTCACTAGCGAGATGTTGCTCAAAAAATTTGCTGATCCTGGACCTATCTTGGTGCCGCAGATTAAAGGACTCTGTTTTAGGACTAATTGTGGAAAGCTGTTCAAATTTGAAAATTCTCAAATTGTTTGGATGCACACAGGTGTGTATTAATCATTTTCAGAGCACTTTGTCAATAATTTTCTCTATGTTTTTTTGTTGTTATCATTTTGGTTTTCTGTAGCTCAGGAATATGTTGATGAACACCTACTTCGATTTCCTTTAAGGAATTTGCTCATTTTGTGGATATGATATAACTGTAGAATTTCAGATGCAATAGATGCCCCTTGTAGAATGGAGAGTTTTAATTGTGTTGGAGCTGTGGGTTTATGTGGTTGGTGATGTATATGTGAAGCTACAGGAAATGAGTGCTGGAAGATTTTTTTTTCCTGTTGATGTGAATGTTAGCTTTAATAGGGAGGCAATTAGCAATAACTTTGATTAAATATTCTAAGACTGTGCAAGGCAATTAGCAATAACTTTCATGTTTTCTCCTCCTCTTTCTGTTAGCTACTTAGCTTACAACACCTTGTCCATTTAGATTCTGCATATTTGTAATTGTCTTTAGTTTTATTGATCCATCTATTTAAATCTATTTAACTTTTTACATTTATAAAAATTTGAAATCCTAACCGGTTAAAACCGAAACCGAACCGAAAAAACCGAAACCGAGACGGTTTAAAACCGAACCGAACCAAAAAACTTAATGATGACACTCGGTTTTCAAAACCAAAAAACCGAGACTATCGATTTTGGTAATAGTTAGGGCAAAAACCGAACCAAACCAAGCCATGTACAGCCCTAGAAAAAAAACGACACATCGAAGTTGTTTTGTGCATTTACAACGTTGGTGCTAGCGATGAATTGTGACTATGACTTGATGTCGGAGACTGTCTGCCTAGAAAGAAAAGAAAGAAAGAAAAGAAAACTGGAAAGAAAGAAAGAACTATGTTTTTATGCTTCAAAAAAAAAAATGTTTTTGGCTTTCCATAAAGCCGAATAACATGCTCAATAGCTGGCCTAACATCTAAAGATCCTTTTAAAGAGTCAATTTATCCTTTTAAAGTTTAAATCTAGGTTCTTTCATTGGATGATAAAGAACTAATTAATTAGTAACAAAACATCAAAAGTTTAAAAACACACATATCAAATTCTTAGGAAAAGAAAAGCACCAAAATATGTTAGGTAAACATCACCTCTAGAAACCCCGAATGAATAAGAAACAATACAATATTAGTGAAATATGTATAGCTGCTAATTATTAGTGCTAAATCTACAGAGAATTAGATCTCTTATACAAACTTTATGTCTTTGTTGCGAGTGATTATGAATTGAAAACAAAGAAATTCCCGTAAATTTCGCCAAGCCAATGGAATCTGACTTTTAGCACTTATTGGGTTGCTGTTTGATTATTGTCCTTATTATTTTGAACTCTTTGATGGCGACTTGTCCATTCACAGATACAGAGAAGAAATGGGAGGCATCTTATCTTTTACGTTTTTTTCTTTCAATTTCAAGCTAACCTCTCATGTTGTACTAGTTGTAGATTTCTTTGAGATGCTTTCTTGCATTCCTGGATATTGAATTTCAGCATGTCTTCTTACTTAGAGATGGTAAAATAAATTCTCAAAAATTGATGGTACATAAGCTAAGTAGATACGTCTAACATATGACTCCATTATAAGATTCCAACTGTGACACGAAAAATAGAGATGTAAAAAAGTGAAAATGACGCAACTAATTCATTTGAAAGTAGTTGATTTATCAATTTTCTTTAATGGAATAATTCCATGAAACGGAGCAACAACATTTGTAAAGTTTAGTAGATCAAATTGGCAAGTGTTCTATCTAGCAATATTTGGCAATTCTGTTTGATACGATGTAAGAGCAAGGATTATGTGATAGTATGTCGCTCCATAAAAAAAAAATCAGATTTGTGGTCCATATAATTAAGAAAATAAGATTTTCTGAGTTTTAAAACAAAAAAAATTCAGTTTTTTTTCAAAGAGCTAGTATTTAGCCGTCTAATGAAGATTTTTGGACATTATTTTGAACGAGTTTGGAAGAAAGTGAGACTTTTCAAATCCCACACTGAAACAAATTTAATTTTTTTATTCCACTATTTTTCTTTGACACTATTTCACTTTGAAGTAGAACTTATGTTTTTATAGGATTTGCACTAAGGAATCGAAGGTTTTGATTATCTACTTTTTTTCGTTTCAAAATGATATGCATATTTAATTTAACATAAAAAATAAGAAAATCAATCATTTGAACTATTTTTTTTTTATGTTTTTTACTTATTTGCCCTTGAAAAAGAAGTGGTCCCCTTATGTTTAAACAATAAAAATAGAATAGAAAAGTGGTCCTCATGGGGTAAACTAGTAATCTTAAAACATATGAATTTTCATTTATAAAAATAAACCTATCTTTTTGACATATCCAAATATAATAATTTTGACTATCATTTTGAAACAGATGGAGTACCTTTTACAATAAGCAGGATACGAATTAGGACAGTTAGATCAATCAGTCGTATAACTTTTGTTATATATATAAATGTATATAATTTCATATATAAAAGACTGATAATTATATAAATATTTTAGAAAGTCTTTATTATTATTAAAAAAAAAGGTGTTGTGAAGCAATGGTAAAGTACCTTCCACTATAAAGTTGAGGGTGTATGGTCAATCTTTTTTCTTATTTTTTATATCTAAAATGGAAATTATTAGGCTTTATAAATTAGCTTAGACAAAATTATTAGTAGGAAAATTTTATGTTTAAATATATTAAATATAAAATATATAAACAAAAAATCAAAAAATAGCTTATGGTATAATTATCATGGCAGTTCTTCAAGGAGTTTAAGGTTAGGGCTTCAAACCATTTTTTGAGGAAAAAATTGAAAGTGCGTCCAAATCATGTGTTCGGTAGACGTCATAGCCGCGTCCATATGCCAAGTCACATAAAACGCGCATGTACTGTGTTCGACACGCGTCAGATCCATTTCCCGTGTCCGACGTGGAACGACACCAAAAGTGGAAGGTACTTTACCATTGATTATGGTCTCGTTTTTTGAGCCTCGAGCATTTCAAAATATGATTCTAGTCTCATTGAAAATAATTTTCAATTGATCATTACAAGCTACAACTACATTATTAGTAGTAGAAGATGGAACAATACTCCTCTTAGTATGACATAGGAGAAGGAACACTACTCGCTGGTGTGAACGTAAATATTATCATAGTTGATCCTAAACATTCAATCACAAATTCATAGAAAAATAAGGTACACAAATTAAAAGACACAATTATTTATGTGATTCGGCTATGCCTACTCCACCGGGGATATTGAGATCATTTTTCACTATGGTGTTTAAAAGGGGTTACAAAGATTATCAAGATCGGATTGATCTTGATGAGAAAGATAAGTTCAAACTTGAACAAAGAACTCACTCACCTAAGTTTCCTTTCACCTTTGGTACAATCTCTCAATGTTCTTTCCTCATTCAAAATTTTCGACCCCCTCTTCTTAGGTTGAGTTAGGTATTTATAGACTTCTTCCGGGTCCTACAATTCCTTAGTTGTATAACCACTCGACCGCATCATAATGGGCTTTCCCGCAAAGAGATGGCGCGATCTTTCTTGGGTCTTAATGTTTTCATGCATGACTGGCCGCATCTTGCCTGCATTTCACCTCCTTGTCTGATCAATCAGGATTCTCCATGCAGGTGCCTCCGCTGATGTGATGCGGATAAAGTAGATTCTATCCATTTGTTTTATTCTCGCTTGTTGCATGCTTGACACTTACCCTGCAGAAAAAGTAAGTCATGATTGTATTATCTTCCCGCAATCCGTATGGTCGACACGTGCTCCTCATGTACTAATGGTTGTCAGTTCTGAGCTACCACTTGCCCATCATCCTGACAAGTCTCGTCAACCGCCAGTGAGATTAATCTTAGCCGTCGATCTCATATCTGCTTTGAGATGGTAAAAAGGGCCTTTCTGGGTCATGATCATGTACTTCTCAAGTGTGTTTCCTTTGGTGCTCCTTCCTTGAGATGCTGCCACGTGTGTGGTGAAGATTAGGTATTCACAACCCGGTGTATATTATTCTTCTTCTTTGAATGTTCTTCTCTTTACACTTCCTTTGATATCTTTTTCTCACCCGACCTGACTCTCTTGTCTATTTTTTGTTTGTCACTTTATGGGTATAATTATTTTTTTTTAAGCATTATGGATCTTATCTATTGGTGGTGTTGCTAATTGATATTGTTGGTGGTGACAATTGATGATGCTGGTGGTGGTAATTTAGATTAGAAAATATGACACAAGAAGATGAGGATATAGTTAGTAAATAAATTAAAAGTTAGGTTCAAGTTAGTAATTTTAATTATTTAACTATTTTTTGGATGATCAAGACGGTTAACTTGAGTCCTAGGACCCAAACTTTAATATTAAACTTTTTGGGATCCAAATGCAACTATGGTCACAAAGTTGGGACCCACAATCAAAATAATGAGATGGACGGACTACCCATTAGGGATATACGTTCTTTGTTTGACTATGTTTTCCTTTAGTCTTTCATTGCTTTCTTTGCTCTGCTTTTGGCTTGCTCCAATATTTTGGTTGATGGTGAATTCTGAAACTCATAATAGCTCTGAACATTTTTTTCAAGTAAATACTTTGTCATCTTCTTCTATTTATTTGGTGTATCCTTGGTACTCTGATTTTATTTTATCTGATTTCTTTATCAGGTGTGTGTCTATGGTTTCCTCCTTCTTACACCGCGAGTATCAATGCTTATAAAGATATCTCTTTGGTGATCCAGAAACGTAGAAAGAAAGAAGAAACTGATACCAATAGCGCCGGTCCTTCTGAGACAAGGTCTCATGGTTATATGAAGATCCAAAAAGATCCGTGGAAGTTGAAGAAGAAGGTTGTTGTTCTGGAGAGAAAGTATAGGTTGTCC
This sequence comes from Papaver californicum, assembly GCA_023531435.1. Taxonomy (NCBI): domain Eukaryota; kingdom Viridiplantae; phylum Streptophyta; class Magnoliopsida; order Ranunculales; family Papaveraceae; genus Papaver; species Papaver californicum. The sequence goes on along the minus strand of JAJJMC010010016.1, from coordinate 4,484,504 downwards.
CTCAAGGGAGAATTGGAGGTTGCAAACAAATTTTACTTTGCTTTGCAGCGCTATGCCGAGACCAGAAGTCCCTCATATCCGGAAGAAGATCCCGAAGGTCCAGACTTTCTGTCTGCACGGGTTACTCTGATGAGGGATACAACAAGGATGTTAAGGATGCGGTAAGGAAGTGCGGAGTAGTGCACTATCGCTAGGTAGAGCTTTTCTGAAAATGCAGAGACAAAATGTAATGCTTGTTGCTCCCTCGTCTGTCTCGTCTACGTGCAGTCATTAGTTTCTTCGTTTGTACCTGTATTCTGAGTTTTTTCAGGGGTCAACATTGTTTTTTTGTTACCATTCAGATGTATTTAGGGTTTTTTTCTTTCTTATAAATGAAAATGTGAGGTTCTGTTAATGATTTTCTCATCTTCGGATATGAAGGTTTGTCATAAAGAGATATTTAACCCGAAATGTAGAATCTAAAATGGATAATGCAGTTGCTATAATCTAGATAACATACACTTAAAGGTAGAGATAGATAGAATAAGAGATATTAAGACAAAGATATAGGTGGCTAGGCTGATAATGAGAACTACATCCACAGGGTTAAGGAGTTCACTAAGTACATAGATTACAATGATTACCAAAAGGATGTTCTAATGGAGATCCTTAGTATCCACAAATAAATGATCCTTTTGGATATGCCGTTATGCGGATGCGCATACTACCTCTTCCATTTTAAAAAAATATAATTTGAAAATAAATTGTTTCGAAGTAATTTTGGTGATCGTGTTTTTTTTAAGCAAGGGTTCGAGTAGTTTTAGTCGAGCGTAATGTAGTATTTCGAATCAACGTTGTTTGGCATAATTTGGTGGAGCTGTTGACAAAGGCCTCAGAGTCATTCCGAGGCTACGTGGTAGAGTAGCTGATACGATAAACAAAACACGAAAAGGAGTTTAAAAACTTCAGCTGAAATTCTTTTGAAAAAGATTTTCAAATACCAGTAAAGTATTAAAATAATAATAATATTATTTGTTGTAAAGTTTTTATAATTATTTCAGATTCATGGCACGATATGTGCTGGAAGCAACTATTGATGAGGTTAATTACGATTGATGTTGCACTGCTACTTACGTGGAGGGTCAACTATATGGCGATGATTAGAAGAAAGAGGGGAAACTTCGGTTTGGTCCATCTATGTTTGAACCACATCAGTTTGGTCCATCGAAAATCTAGGATGATCAGTTTGGTCCATAATTATTTAAAAATATTAATTTGATCAAACTAATCTTTCGTACATGTTACTGTATTTTCTTTTTCTTATTTTTCTGTTAATTTCTCTATCTTTTTAACATAATTAAAAAAAAGTTAAAAAGTTAAATATTTTTTAAAATATAAGTCAAAAATTAATAAATTTTATATATTCGGAAAGGTCTCGACGAGATATACACAACGAGACCCATTATACTATGTTTCGAAACTTAAAAAAAAAAATCAGTATAATGGTAGTTCATATCCAAGAATGAACACTATTTTTAGAGTATGGTAGTTCATTTTAGTTCTAGCAGTTCATTTTGTAGAATAAACTCGTATATGGTAGTTAATTCTAGCAGTTTATTTTGTAGAATGAACTCATAATAGTAGTTCATTTTGAAGAATGAAGTCGTAATGGTAGTTCATATTGTAGAATGCACTCGTGATATGTGTTCATATTTTAGAATGAATTTATAATGGTAGTTCGTAGGAATGGTAATTCATTTTGTAAAATAAACTCGTAATGATAGTTAATTATGGTAGTTCATATTGTAGAATGAACTCGTAATAGGTGTTCATTATGGTAGTTCATATTGTAGAATGATCCATAAATGGTAGTTCATATTGTAGAATGAACTCGTAATAGGTGTTCATTATGGTAGTTCGTATTGTAGAATGAACTCATAAATGGTAGTTCATATTGTAGAATTAACTCGTAATAGGTGTTTATATTGTAGAATGGACTTAATGATAGTTCATATGGTAGAATGAACTCGTAATAGTAGTTCATTATAGTACTTCATTTTGTAGAATAAACTCGTATGTTATTTCATCTTAGTAGTTCCATTTTGTAAAATGAACTCATATGATAATTCATTCAAGCAGTTCACTTTGTAAAATGAACTAACTAGTATGGTAGTTTATTCAAGAAGTTCACTTTGTAAAATGAACTCCCTATGGTAGTTCATTTTGTCGTTGATTTTTAGCTAAAGGATAACGTAAAAATTAAAAGCTTTGAAATATAGTAACAATGGTACTCGTTGGATAGATCTCGTCGAGAGCTTTCCGAATATATAAAATTTATTAATTTTTTGACTTATAATTCAAAATATATTTAATTTTAAATTTTTTATATTTATTTTTATGAAAAGAGAGAAAAAAAAGAGAAATGATATTTTTGACATTGTTTAAAAAATGATGACGTCATTCCGCGTGGATGATGTTCACCGTATGACCAAATATTAATATTTGGACCAAACAGATAATATATATTTTTAAAAGGACCAAATAACAATTGGACCAGAGCAATAAGACCAAACTAATACAATATTATTGATATTAGGACTAAACAATAGTTTATACTAAAAGAAAATGTGATGTATGTAAAGAAAATGAACTACGCAACATCGATAAAGAAAACAAACGTGACTTATGCATTGAAAATGAACTATGTGTTGGGAAATAAAAGGAGAACGACACGTGTAAAACGATTAAAGAAGGAGTCAGTGGTACTAAGAAGAACGAGAAGCACACAATCAAAGCTGTATCAAAGGATCGAGAAAGGACAAATGTGAAAGACTGAGTAAATCCCTGCATGTTTGACCCATAAGATCGGGAAAGTAGTATCACACTGATCGAAACAGATAGCATTAAATGCTTATTGAACGGGAAAGTAGGAGTAATGATGAACGAGGAACGGGAAAGTAAGAATAATAATGAATATGGAACGGGAAAGTAAGAGTAATAATGAACGTGGAACGGGAAAGTAAAAACAATAATTACTTTTATTTAATTTAACCACATGGTCGACAATGTGATCGGGACAAAGATGATTCTCAAAGAACGAAGAGTACGTGTTAATCATATAAGGTAACGGACCAAAAAGTAAAGAGCATGACCTGTCAACCATACAATCATCCCGATCCAAAGGTAATAAGGAGAACGAAAGAAGGTATCGGGACAAGAGGGACCCATTAGATAATCTATAAATAGAAGAGAGCGTTCAACAGAGAGGGGGTCGGAAAATAAAAACGAAGAAGAGGCTAAGGAAGAGTAATCAGAGAAGAAGAAAAAAGATCATTAGGTATATATTCATTGTGTAAGATAGGATTTAATAGTTTCACTATCATGATTCATCTTCTATACTTAAAAAGATTATGAATTTGAGACTGTAATTTGATCAGATTTTTGATTTGTAAATAAATGGTTAATTGAAATATTTCTCATTAATTGATTTCAAAGAGGATTCTGTGTATCACATTGTAAGTTAAAATCTTTCTATTTACTGTTTTTCATCAGATCATTGGTTGTTGATGTCAATGGGAAATTTGGCATAAACAATTTGGCGCTAGAACAGGGAGTGGGTTAAAGGATTTATCCTACCTGTTCATGAAAAATGGATTTTTCTGTTATATATGTATTTCAAAAGTAAAGAAATTTAGTATAAAGAATTTGATAGTTCTATGCAACATTTTGGCTTAATTTAACTTTAGCTAACATGTGATTTCTTTTGCATAATAACCTTTTTGTGATATGGAAAATGGAAATTGTATGTCATCGAAAAGAAAAAGTTTTAAGTTTGAATGGATCTGTTTAAATGTTTGATTTCCTATTATATGCATTTTAAAAGATTCATGGTAGATGATACAAATTATGTTACTAAAAGTATAGATAGATTTTTAAAAAATCAGAAAACTAATCTCTGTTACTTTCTTTTTTAAATAATTAGTTAAGAGATTATATGGATAACTTTTAAAAGATCATTAGAATTCAAGAGGAAAAAGAAATAATCAAGAAACAAAGAATCCAGAAGAAATATGTCTCAAGAAGCAGGCTCTGGGAATCGAGACAGTAACGACAGACAAAGTTACAGATAAAGGGAAGGAGAGAGTGAGTTATGTGATAAAATATAGTGGTAAAATAGATTCGATTCTCGGACTTGTGAAGATTTAATTTCAGACCCTAATTTTAATTAAAGAAAATAAAATAGATTAAAATAAAGATGACTTTTTAAAAATATGGGGAAGAACTAGGATTCAGGATTCCACTTTTAACCAATAAATCAAGTAATAGTAATTTTAATCATGCAATTAAAACATTTTATTTTGATTCTAAATCATTGAAAAATAGATTTTCAAAACAACAACTGTATAACACAAGCATGGAGCATCTAGGGACCTAATCCGAGGCATGCACCATCTAACGGAATCACAATTGCTTAATAAAAATCTTTTAAATCAATTTTCAATCAAGGCAATTAATCATAAATAAATTGCATAAATAAATTAAATACATACCACTTAATTATTAGAGAAAAAGCTTCCTCCGTCATCCCAATGATGGTGATTAGCTAATTGTAGAGAAAACACACTCAAAATAATCTTTCATTGCTCAAAAAGTGTTTACAAAGGCTAAAAAGAAGTAACACAGCCGACTTGATACGCTTATAAGCGTTACAGTGAGGTGGTTCAGCGTGTTACAGGAGGAAGAAAAGGGAACATGAATAAAGATCGGACGTTTAACGCAGCAAAGAAACGACTGCTTCAGCAGCTTAATAGACGACTGTTCCAGCGACACAGTCAGCGACAGTTTACTGAAGCCTTATGTTCTTGGTGTTCTTCCTCTTCACAGAAGCAGTTTTCTGTCAACTTCTTCCGGTGCTCTGGCTGCCTCCACTCCTCGATTTCTTGGCTTTTATTATCTATATATAGGGTGTACAAACCCTAGAGAGTCTTCTAAGTCAAATCAAACTCTTAAAACAACTCCCAATCAATCTCTGAATTTGTTTGAAACCAAAACAGGAACCAAGTCCTTTTCCCGTCCAAACTTGGATTTTCCAGCCAATTTTCAGGCATGAATCACTCTTGCTTGATGTGTTTAAGCTTGTGTTGATCTCTTCTAGTCTTTGGGTAACTTAGAAACACTCAAAATCTCACAAAATCACGTAACTCCCTTATCAGAAGTTTTCTTCACGTGTTCCCGCCATTCTCGGATTTGAAATGAAAAGGGGGTGCCTTTATCATAAACGTGGGTGCCTTAATCACTTTTGATGGGTGCCTTTAACAACTTTTTAAGCCGAATTTTCCACAAATATTTATTTCTCGAAAATACCTACAAAGACATAAAAAGACATACTAAGTACAAAAACGAACACTTTCAGAATAGAAAATCGAGTGTAATTTAGACACAAAGATGTGTCTATCAAATACCCCCAAACTTACTATTTGCTAGTCCTCGAGCAAATAAAAATAAAATCCTAACTCACTTTCACAGGAATCGCGACTACATTTAGCATATTTAATAAGCCGTTAAACCCCTAGGTGTCCCTAGTGGACGAGTTTTGTCTCGTGAGGGTTTACAAGAGGTATACCCAAAAAACCTTACTCCAAATTTTAGCGACTCGTGAACGATTAAGGATAGACACTAAACAAGCTATTTAGTTGGCTTACTCAATTCTTCGGCTATGTGAATCATTACCCTATATGAGTCCAATTGCTGTACACGAGTGTTTACTCAAGCATACTAAAATTCATATATAAGACAACAGAGCTCTACTCAGATAATTGTTCAACCACAAGACTCAGAATCTATCACAGTTCAATCACATGAAAAGATTTAGAAGATGGACATGGAAAATGTGAAGGTTGCACGTGTTGACTAAGGTGAACGGTGTTTCCCATATCTGTCTGAATGTCAGTGCCAGGATAAATCCTAATAGATTGAGATACATGGTCTTAAACCTAATACTAATATCGACTCAACTGGTATATACAAGGGTCCCAGCGATCGATTTATTGAAAATAAAACGATAAATATATTGACAACATGATTGGATCAAATTGAATCCAAGCGCATGATTCTTATCAACATCTTACATGATAGTTCCCATGGATCCTGCGTTCCACGCTTGCTTAGGCGACGGAGACAGGGAGAACACACACATATTGCTATCAAAGTGTCAATATTGTTTTTTCTTTTTTTTTTTTTTTCTTTTTTTTTTTTTAGAAAACAAGAATCAGGCTTGATCTCAAACACTCTATTTCATCCTAGAGGCGATAACAATTTGATACTGGGCCCCACTAAATCACTTAGAGAAACACAAAATTGCAAAAATAAAAACAGAAAGTGATATGGTCGAGATAGACTCCGAGATGCGGTGACAACTATCATGTTATTTCTAACACCTGAACTCTGTCCTTTTATGAATAGACCATTTAACTAGGCACACCAATTCCTATAGAAAAAGAGCTAAGTTTCTATCTACCTAGAATGGTTAGTGTCACCCTGAAGTGTTCACAAGCTTCTAAATTCTAGAGCTTCATTATTTAACAAAAAAGTTGCTCCTTTACCCCCAAACTTAAATCAAACAGTGTCCTCAATGTTTCTAAAGATGAATAATTAAAAATATGAACAAGGAGAAACTGTTACCACTTCAGGAAAAGGAGTTAAGGAAAGATATTACCGTGTTTCATGAGCATGGGTTACCTCCCAAGAAGTGCTAAGTTTAAAGTCTTCATCCAGACTAAGAAAGAATTAGTCACCTCATTAATGTGGGTCGTCTGAATCAAATAGTGATATCACAAATAAGAGGAAAAAAACAACAGGCCAAGAAAATGAACAAACCGAGCACACCCTTATCTAGTTTTCTGTTTACAACAACTACTTCTAGTTGTGGTTCAGGTTCAGGCTCTATAAAAGGGTCTAGATAAAATATTTTCATGGGTTGGATTTCCTCATAGGCAGAATCAACAGAATCAGGTTGTAAAGTTTGGAAAAACTCAACTAAGAACTTAGAAGCACATAATAATAACCTGAATAATTATGGATCCTCAAAGTCAATCAGATTTGACCCACACAGTTGACTACTATGAAGGTGTTCATTCTTAAGCAAATGTGTCGATTCTAATTTCCTAAAGTAATTAGGCTTAGTCTCAAAACTTAATAACTAACACATTTAAAATTCTAACGTTCCCACATATGGAAGAAAATATTTTGGTGGGGAAACTAAGTCAATCTTGGTATTACTACCTAGGTAAACCACATCGACCATAGGATGGGTTTCTAACAACTGAACTTCTTTCTGGAAGTCAACAGGCTCAGGGAATCTAGTTTGAAGATGATCTTGTAAAATGGTAGAGGTACATATGTCAAGTCCCAAGTTAGGGACTTCTAAAAGAGTCAAAGGTAAAGAACAGGGAGAATGATAATCACCCCCAAACTTAGAATTTTGGGTGTCTCTAGATAGACTAGTCACAATTTCCTTAATTTCTAGATCATCAGATTCTCGAAAATTGTAAATTGCTTCTTCTAAGTTATAATCAAGTGGTGCATCCTCACTCATATTTAAAATCTCTACGGGTCTATCTTGTTTATCTACAACTATTGTTTCTAAATCGTTGGACTCTAAAATAGTATTCTCAGGATAAACCCGTTCCTCTAAACCATTATCGGTTTCAAAACAAGAGAGTTCTACATCGTCTGAAACAGTGGTATCTCTGGTCAAATCATCTTCCTTTTGAATAGGTGAATGATCATTAAAATTATTTGGATTTGAACAAGAAATAACACTATCATCATGAAGCACAATTGGAGTGACAATTTCTTGATCACTCTGCCTGTATATTTCAAGTTCTTCACCAATACTATCCTCATCATCATAATAATATGGAGATGTTTTAACCTCGTCTAAATAAGTAGTGTTACCAATTCTATCCTCGTCCTCTTGAGGAGGTGAATAACTATCAAGGGTAGCACTATATTGGGAATTAAGATTATATTGAGCAATATTGTTCCTTGCAGAAATTTCATTCATACTTAATACGAACCTATTTTTATCTTCAATCATCTGCTTGTTATTCTCAGTTATTTGCTTGCTATACTCAGCTATCTTCTTGAGTGATTCTTCTAGAGGTGTAATAGGTTCATGATGAGAGCTAGGTCGCAATTGCTCTAGGGCATTCCTCCAAGAAAAAGAACTCAAATCATCATGGGGAGTACTAGATTGCATTTGTTTTAGGGCATCCCTCCAAGATAAAGAACTAGAATTTTGCTCACTTTCATGTTCATAAGACGGGTGCATGTACGAATAGTAATTGGGATCACCTTGGTATGGGCAGTAACCTCTAAAAGGTTGGTGGTGGTCCCGACTACTGTCCATACCATGATAATAGTATGGATAATGTCTAGTTTGAAATTCAGTCGGATATTCATTGTATTGGTCCTCATAATACCAGTTCTACATTTTCTAACAAAAACTTCCTAATATATACAAAAATAAACTCTAAAAATAAATCCTACCGGAAGGGGTTCTAAAGATACACAAGTAAGGCCGACTCAACCAAATCATACCTATTGAATCTAGCAAACAAAAAGCATGATGGTTCCACTTAGATTGTTTCTAGACCAGCTTCTATTCTTTCAAAAGGAAACTGGTTACAATTTTAGCAAACCTCTTAGAACGATCCGAATTAGATTAAGTCGAAGAGAAACAGGATAAGCTCTAAGGAGCTTTGATAACCCTGTCTCTTTGGCACTTTTCCCTGGGTTACAAGGCGGCTCTAATCAACTTAAAATAATCTTCCTGAACTTCGAGTTAGGCTAATAAAGTAACCAGTACAGTCCTTTTGAACGATTTTCCAATAAGCTCGATACCCTATAGGTCTCTTTCTAGTCAAAATTTTAAGGTTTTAGGTTCGCGTTTGGTAACGTGTTCCTAAAGCGGGCAAGAAGGAAACGGTGATGAAATCCGAGTCCTTATCTTGTATGGCCAGTTCTTGCCCTTTACTAGAAAAGTAAGTCTGTTTTCAATTCAATCAACATATATGCATACGAAGGAATACAGTAAACCCACTTGCAGGGATTCGTGGGTTGATCGAGTCTTACCTCCCGTACCAAACGGGGGATGATTCGGTTGTAGTCGACTCGGGCCGCCGACTCCTGTGTCAGTGTGCGAACCCGAGGGGCCGAGACAATATCGTAATTGTCGTCCTTCCCTGTAACAGCTTATATTTAATAATACCCTTCCGTAGGGTTTAAAAATAAATAAAGTGTTCAGAGTCCCAAAAATAATGTCCAAAAAGTGTCCAAAATAAAAGAAAAATTACAGAAATAATACAAATTCCGAATACAATTTTCTAAAAAAATAAATAAAATCTAAAATAAAATAAAATCTAATTAATAAAAATCTCCGTCTTCTTTTCCGTTCTTTAAGCTTTAACTTTTAACTCCAAGTCTTTAGTTTTAATTCCAAGTTTTTGGCGTACTTTCTTTTCGATCCAAAATCCAACCTGTAGCAAAAAGAGAAATACCAAAAGAAACGTAAAATAGAACAAAGTAAAATAATAAAAATAAAAATAAAAACCTAAAAATAAATCTAAAACCCTAAACCTAAAAACAAGTCCACGTCGGCGGCGCCAAAAATTGATGTGATAAAATATAATGGTAAAATAGATTCGATTCTCGGACTTGTGAAGATTTAATTTCAGACCTAATTTTAATTAAAGAAAATAAAATAGATTAAAATAAAGATGACTTTTTAAAAATATGGGGAAGAACTAGGATTCAGGATTCCACTTTTAACCAATAAATCAAGTGATAGTAATTTTAATCATGCAATTAAAACATTTTATTTTGATTCTAAATCATTGCAAAATAGATTTTCAAAACAACAACTGTATAACACAAGCATGGAGAATCTAGGGACCTAATCCGAGGCATGCACCATCTAACGGAATCACAATTGCTTAATAAAAATCTTTTAAATCAATTTTCAATCAAGGCAATTAATCATAAATAAATTGCATAAATAAATTAATTAAATACATACCACTTAATTATTAGAGAAAAAGCTTCCTCCGTCATCCCAATGATGGTGATTAGCTAATTGTAGAGAAAACACACTCAAAATAATCTTTCATTGCTCAAAAAGTGTTTACAAAGGCTAAAAAGAAGTAACACAACCGATTTGATACGCTTATAAGCGTTACAGTGAGGTGGTTCAGCGTGTTACCTTGGCAGCGGGAAAGGAGTCTATCTATCCAGGAGGAAGAAAAGGGAACAGGAATAAAGATCGGACGTTTAACGCAGCAAAGAAACGACTGCTTCAGCAGCTTAATAGACGACAATTCCAGCGACACAGTCAACGACAGTTTACTGAAGCCTTATGTTCTTGGTGTTCTTCCTCTTCACATCAGCAGCAGTTTTCTGTCAACTTCTTCCGGTGCTCTGGCTGCCTCCCCTCCTCGATTTCTTGGCTTTTATTGGCTATATATAGGGTGTACAAACCCTAGAGAGTCTTCTAAGTCAAATCAAACTCTTAAAACAACTCCCAATCAATCTCTGAATTTGTTTGAAACCAAAACAGGAACCAAGTCCTTTTCCCGTCCAAACTTGGATTTTCCAGCCAATTTTCCGGCGTGAATCACTCTTGCTTGATGTGTTTAAGCTTGTGTTGATCTCTTCTAGTCTTTGGGTAACTTAGAAACACTCAAAATCTCACAAAATCACGTAACTCCCTTATCAGAAGTTTTCTTCACGTGTTCCCGCCATTAGCGGATTTGAAATGAAAAGGGGGTGCCTTTATCATAAACGTGGGTGTCTTAATCACTTTTGATGGGTGCCTTTAACAACTTTTTGAGCCGAATTTTCCACAAATATTTATTTCTCGAAAATACCTACAAAGATATAAAAAGACATAATAAATACAAAAACGAACACTTTCAGAATAGAAAATCGAGTGTAATTTAGACACAAAAATGTGTCTATCAGTGAGCCAGAACAACAACAGAGTGATGTAGGAAATCATTCACCTATTCATGAATTAACTCCAAATACCATTATTCAAAATCATTCATCACATCATGAGAATTCAAGAAATGAAGTGAATTATCTCCAAAATATGATGAAAGAAATGAATGAAATAAGAAGAGAACAAAGGGCCAGTCATGATCGAATCGAATTATTAACCATAGAAAATCAAGCTTTGAAAATTGCGATTCAACGTGAGGAAAGACAAGCTGCAACAGGGTCACGAAGTCAAGAAGCAATTTCTGGAAGACGTGCACCCAGAAATAAAAAGGAAAATCAAGATCAGAGGATGGTGTTAGTAGGATCATCATCACGAGCTAGGAGGCAACGGGAAAATCAAGAAATTCAACGTGCACAATGGAAAAAATGTATTGAAGCAATGAAGCAAACGAAGAAAGAGATAAAAGGATTAAAAAATAAAGAAGGGGGAAGAATAGAAGAGGTGCTGAAAGAAGCCAAGCGGACACCGCTGGCTCAACAGTTGACATGTGTTCCATTGCCAAGAGAATACAGTATCCCTGTATTTGAATGTTATGATGGTACGAAGGACCCGACTTCACATTTAAAATATTATAATCGAGCGATATCACGATGGGACGGACACGAAGCAATAATGTGCCGATGCTTCCCATCAAGTTTGAAAGGTTCAGCATTATTATGGTATGACAGATTGCCAGAAAGTTCTATTCAATGTTATTCACAATTAGTGAGGAAATTTCTCGAAGCATACATGTACAACAAGCCCGTTGATTCGGGAGTGGACAGATTATATTCCATCACATCATGGCCAGAAGAAACGATTCGGTCATATACGGCCCGATGACATACAATTTGTCAAGCAATTGGAGATGTAGATTCAAGTACATCAATCAATCATTATAAATGGGGAATCGCTGATCGGAGATGTCAACTCTTCATTGAAATTCATCGTAACAATCCCAAAACCGAGGGACAGCTCAGGGAAATAATAGAAACATGTGCAAGATTGCAAGATGTGCAAGAACAAGGTCCAAGAAGTAATTCACGAAATCAAAGAAACATGAAAAGGACAAATTCAATCGAAGTATTACCAGAAAAAAAAAGAAATTCCCTCATAAATCTGAACCAAGGGAATCAAAGCGCCCACGGCAAGGGGATAACAAAAATTTTGGTCAGCGATTTCAAGAAAGAGTGTTCACAAAACTCAATATATCATATTCTGAATTATTCGAAATCATAAAAAATAAACTAGATTTTCAGTGGCCATCATCAAAAGGCAATCATCCTGAGTTCACACAACGTTCGAAAGATTATTGTGAGTACCACTGTTATAAAGGGCACACAACCAATAATTGCAGGAATTTTATTATACTGGTACAAAAAATGATTAATGCAGGAGAGTTGAAAGAATTTATTCAAAGACCCGAACCAATAGCAAGACCAGACAACGGCAAGGCAGTGCATATCCCATATAACGAACACACCATTAATATGATATCATTCTCAGAAGAAAGAGATACAGATATGAATGCAGCAATCAATAAAAAATTGTGCAAGAGGATTCGAGACCATGAAATTTTTAAAGTGTCAGGAAGGATAACGGAAGCTTGGGAAGACTGGATGGCATCCCCTTTAACTTTCTCAGCACAGGAAGTAAATCAAGAAATTGAGATGCACAATGATCCTTTGGTTCTTACATTGCTAATGTCAGGATGGAACGTTAGAAAAATTCTTTTGGATGGGGGCATTTCTTTAAATGTGTTGTTTCATGACACATTTTGCAAAATGGGACTAAAAAAAGAACAGTTAATCCCGTCCCGATATGTAATTTATGGGTTCAACGGAATGGCTTCAAGACCTGAAGGAGATATTGATTTGCAAGTATCTGCTGGACCAATTAACATCTTGACAAGATTCAGCGTAGTAGATGCTCCATCCCCGTACAATGCAATAATTGGGAGACGATGGATACACCAGCTGAAAGGTGTAATTTCAACTTATCATCAATATTTGCGGTTTCTAACACCGCAAGGAGAAATGGAGATCAAGGGAGATCAAGATGACGCGAAGTTTTATATAATAGCAGAGGTAAGAATGCATGAAGAACGGGAACAACAACATCGGGAAAGGAAGAAAAACTGTAAAATCAAAGCAAAGGAAGAGGAGATAAATCAATACTTGAAAAGAAACATCGAACAAAAAGCAACAAATGAATTAGGAGAAAGCAGTAAGAATCAAGAAAATTCAACAAGCCAGCAGTTCGAAGGACCCTCATAGCAATTAAAGGGAACTCCAACTTCGATCGGGATCCTAAACCAATTTTCACTTCTGTAGAAGAAACTAAAATTATAAATATTGGAACTTCAGAATGGCCTAAACAAGTGCGAATTGGAACGGTGATGAAAGAAGACATGGAGCAAAGTTTAATCAAGCTACTTCGTGATTTTGTAGATATATTTGCATGGAAGATGGAAAATATGCCCGGGATAGATCCAAGTATTGTACAACATGAATTACAAATACGTCCCGATGTTATACCATTTCGACAACGGATGCGAAAGGTTACACCGGAGTATCACGATCCAGTAGAAAAAGAATTAGCAAAGCTTTTAAATGCAGGATTCATTCGTGAAGTGCGATATCCAACGTGGATTTCTAATATGGTGATCGTTCCAAAAAAGAACGGTGGAGTAAGAATCTGTATAGACTTCACTAACTTAAATAAAGCATGTCCGAAAGATAGTTATCCACTTCCCAACATTGATCAATTGGTAGATTGTAGAAGGCCATGAGGCATTATCTTTTATGGATGGTCAGTCGGGATACAACCAGATTGCACTTGCAGAAGCTGATCAAGAACTCATAGCGTTCTTCACTCCATGGGGGTTGTATTGCTATACCAGGATGCCGTTTGGATTACGAAACGCGGGAGCAACATATCAAAGACTGGTTGATACAATATTCAAACCTTGGATCGGACAAATACTAGAAGTTTATGTGGATGATATGTTGGTAAAGAGCAAATTGTCTATCAGTCATCTTCAAGACCTCACTGAAATTTTTGGTGCATTACGAAAATACAAGATGAAAGTTAATCCGGAGAAGTGTATTTTTGGTGTTACTTCGGGACGTTTTTTGGGTTACTTGGTTACAAAAAATGGAATTGAAGTTGATCCAGCAAAGATTCAAGCAATAACAGACATGCCATCACCCAACAGCATTAAAAGTGTACAGAAATTAAATGGATGTTTGGCTGCTTTAAGCAGATTTATTGCCAGATCATCAGAACGGTGCAAACCCTTCTTTGATATACTCAAGAAGAAAAATAAATTTGATTGGAACGATCGATGTGAACAAGATTTCCAAAACATAAAAAAATATCTGGCTACATTGCCAGCATTACAGAAACCGGAACCTGAAGAAATATTAACTTTGTATATAGCGGCAACGGAAGATGCAATCAGCGCAGTGATGGTACGTACTAATGAGAAAATAGAAAAACCGATATATTATATCAGCAAAACCCTTAATTCGGCAGAAAGAAATTACGCTAAAATCGAACAACTTATTTTATCATTGGTCTTTGCCACTCAGAAGTTACGTACTTATTTTCTCACACATTATGTTCGTGTCCCGAGCAAGGCACCGTTACAATCAGTATTAAAGAATACATGAAAAGTAGGAAGGATCGCAAAATGGAACGCCCAGCTAGAACAATTCAACATCATTTATGAGTTGCAAACCGCACAAAAATCTCAAGTTTTAGCTGACTTCCTTGCGGATTTCCCGATTGAAGAAGAATATGAAATTCAAGGTCCGATAGGTGGAAAAAAAGAAATTAACTTATTTAAAACTTTTTCATTAAAATTTTTATCACATTAATAATTCATTTTTTATCTATGTTAAAGGATTACCAGGATGCGAGGAAGAGGACCCACAAGATATTCTGAACTCAACAAACTCTCAAAGGTGGGAAGTCTTTGTTGATGGGTCTCGAAACAAGGAAGGAGCAGGAATTGGCATTGTGATTACTGCACCAATGGGAGGGCGAATGACACATTCATTCCGTCTTGAGTTTGAAGAACATACAAACAACATAGTAGAATATGAAGTTGTGGTTCATGCTCTAAAACTCATCATCGAGCTAGGAATCAGCAATGTTCGACTCACAAGTGATTCACAGTTGGTAATTCGACAAGTCGAATTAAAATATCAAACACTTGATGAAGATTTAGTACAATATAAAAACCTTGTTCAAATCTTAGCAAATCAAATCCCAAACATTATTTTTCGGCATCTGTCCCGAGACAAAAATCGACATGCTGGTGCACTGGCATTCATTTCCTCCATGGTAAACGATCCTAATATCACATCAGTAAAAGTCGGAAGAATATATGAACCATCTATCCAGATAAAAGCACTTCATAACATAGAAGGAGATGTGATAGAAGAAATTAATGATCCCGCAATACAAAATGCCCCATCTATGCCTCAACAAGTAGATGATCAACCAAGTGAACCAGATTGGAGGATTCCGATTCATCAATATCTACAAGATAACATATTGCCTTCAAATTCTAAAGAAGCAAGAAAAATTCAACTCAAATCGGATAATTACCAGCTTCGGGATGGAATTTTGTATCGTAAATCATTCCTCGGGCCATTATCCCGATGCTTATCACAAAAGGAAGGAATACGGATACTCAAAGAAATACATTATGGAGATACGGGAAACCACAGTGGAAGGCGTTCACTCGCATTAAAAGTTAAAACCCAAGGTTATTATTGGTACGAAGGTGTGAAGAATGTCAACAATTCGCAAAGAAAATCAAAGCACCTGCCACAGAGCTTAATTCTATACTCAGTCCATGGCCATTTGCGAAATGGGGGGTAGATATTGTTGGTCCGTTAGTTGAAGGGACCAAAAAGAGAAAATATTTAATAGTGGCCACCGATTATTTTACCAAGTGGGTAGAATCTAAAGCATTAGCTCGGATCAGAGACTCCGATGTGTTCATATTTTTATCTGAAAATATCATCTGTAGATTTCGGATTCCAGCAGCCTTAGTTTCTGATAATGGACAACAATTTCAAGGAAAGAACATTGATATGCTATTTGAAGCATATAACATTCAGAAACACAAATCCACACCATTTTATCCCCAAAGTAATGGACAAGCTGAATCCACAAATAAAACAATTGCATAAATCTGAAGAAAACATTGGATGGATATTACAAAAGTTGGTGTGAACAATTGCATAATACATTATGGACGTATCGCACCACAAGAAAAGAATCCACTGGAGAGTCACCATTCCTTCTTACCTACGGGACAGAAGCAGTTATACCAACATAAGTCATTCTACCTACAACTAGAACAGAAGCATGGGAGAAAAACCTAAATTCAGATTTAGTGTTACAAAATTTGGATGATTTGGAAGAAAAAAGAGAGGTGGCACTCCAGAAAATGGAGAATTATCAAAGAAGGTTGGCACGGGATTACCACAAAAGGGTCAAGTCACGATACTTTGTCCAAGGACAATATGTTTTACGACAAATCCCAGAATACCATTGGGACAAAAGTGCTGGAAAGTTCGCACTAACCTGGGACGGTCCGTACGTAATACAAGCATCAGCGGGACAAGGATCATACTATCTTCGGAATATGCAAGGAGAAATCTTACAACATCCATGGAACGCACAATACTTAAAGCTTTATCATCCATGATTAATAGCACAACTATGGTGGCCAATACAGGTATAAAAGTCTTTTTCAATACTTTATCTAATAATAAAATTCTTTATGAAGTTATACTTCAAATAAGAATCAATTCCAGGAACATCTTATTCTGGAAAACGCTACGATTGGCGACATAATCAAAATTCAACTCCAAGAACACCTTATTCTGGAAAACGCTACGATTGGCGACATAATCAAGATTCAATTACTCCAGGAACATCATATTCTGGAAAGCGCTTACGATTAGCGATACAATCGTAATATCAACAAAGAGGTAAATGTCCTTATAGAATTTTAATAATTCAGAAATTCTAATAAAGAAGGAATACCTAATTTATGGTTATCATTTTCAGAGTACGTTCGGGACCAACCCTGTATCTTACCCCTGGCCCGGGTTTGTTTCGTATGTGTGGGATCTCGAATTACATGTTTTGAGGTATATATACTTCTATCCATTGTACTCACGAAACAATATGATTAACCTAAAGATTTCATAAATATCATCTCTTATGCAGGGACAATATTAAGAGCATATCCAAGCACAATAGCAGAAAATCACAAAATGATGTTTCCAACTACAGTATGTCAAAATTTAAAATACAAAAGGATCGGGATACAAGAAAAGAATATCAAAAGATGAAGCTATGAGCATTAGAGCAAAGAACAAGTACAACTAGGCTTCGGAATTGGAGCGTCGGGACGGTTGAGGAGGAACTACCGGGACGGTAGCGCGACCATTTAAAACAGAAGGATCGGCTTGAGCACGATCCAAGGCAGAATTAAATGACATTGCAATTTTTGCCTTGGCATCTTGTCTCACCCAGATTATATAAGCATGCTTTTAATCAATTTCTAATTGAAGATCTTTAATTTTTTGCTGATCTTTTTCTACTTGATCCTTTTCAGCATTTAATTCCTTTAATAGCTCTTCAGATCTTGATTGTACTTTTATAATTTCATGTTCACAAGCTTCGCGTTTCAAAGTTTCAGCATTCAACTGAGATTGCAAATCCCGAAGCTTTATTACACTCATAGCTACGTTCTTCTCTGAAGTCTTCAACTCTTCAGTAATATTTGTTATTGTGTTATTTGCAATATTGATTTCAGCTTCTGCTACTGTTGCTCGTGCATTAGCTTCGTTGACCTTCTTTTCTAGCCCTGCAAACCAGAATAAGTATCAGATAAACCATATAATACACTCAATAAAACAAGCACGTAACTCAAGCATATACCTCTAGCTATGGCTTAAACTCTGCTTCTTTAAGGGTTAAAGTTTTCAGAGCTTCCTGATATTTTGATTCAGCTCTATTACGTCTCCAAGTATTAAACTCAATACTATCGGACAACTGTGCTAATTTCCCTTTAACCAATTCCATTTCCATATTTACTTCTCTTGCATGATTGTTCAACTGAGTCATCCTACGCTGGAACCTAAACAGGGATTCCAAGTCTCCCACTGATCCCATAAATGAATTTCAAAACTTCAAAAAAAAAAAAAAAAAAAATGTGTGGTACGAACCTATAGAGGTACGAACCCAAAATAAGTACGAACTAAGAGGTAAGGAACGAACCTTGATTCTGACTTTGAAGCTTTTGATTTTGATCCTCAAAATTTTGAAGTTGTTGTTGTTGTTGTTGTTCTTGTTGATCCTGTTGTTGTTGAAGATAGTTATTTTGCTGCTTGAGATTTTCAATTTCTTGCTGCAAATCATCATTTCCGCGCTTCACCTTCGTTGCTTCGTTCTTGAACATCAGCTCCATCATTGTGGCCCGAGCCTTATAAAACTTGTACGCAAAAAATATGCAATCGGTACCATATTTAAGCTTAGCAAGAGCTTGCTGCGGAAAAGAATACGATGGACCCTCTGCAACAGTCAAAACTTCATTTAAAGAAGAAGGAAGACTAAGTGGGAACGATTGATCGTAACACTCGCTTTCGAACCAAGCGTCCCGAGCATCCCCCAGTGGAACAGCACCAAATAAAGTCCACAGCCTAGCCATTGAAGAACTATCATATTTCAATGGATCGTGACATGCGGAAGTATTCAGAAATCCTTTAGAAATAAACCACTGAAAAGCTTCGTCTTCATCACCAGCAACAGTGATTCCTTCATTCACTTCAGAGAAGGACCATTGAGTAGAAGGTTCAGCATCAGGCATGTCAACATCGGCTCTATCAGCATTAGTGGCAAATTGAACTAATGTCCCGATGGGTGCATTTGATTCATGAATAACTCCAAAAGCATTTTCATCCACAAGGAGGCTCGGGACATTAGGGACATCTGTAGCTGAAGTACTAGGAGCTATGTTTTCAACATTCGCTTCTTCAGAAACTTTATTTCTCTTTTTATTCTACAACAACATCAACAACAACATTTTCTTTTTCAGTATTTTCTTCAACGGTAACAGCTTCATTCACTTCCTCAATATTTTCTTCTTCAGCATCAATATCATCTGCTTCTTCTTGAGGTAATCCAGTAAAAACTGTTATTGTACCACTACTTGAAGCGATTGGCTCTATGTCAAAGGTATAAGGAAGGGGAGAAAGGAAATCATAAAGGCCGGTAGGAGCAGCAGTAGTAGGAACAGCTTCAGAAATAGATTGAGCTATTGAAGGCTGGTCCGAAGAAATAATTGGCTCCCCCACGCTAACAGGAACAACATTGATGATGATGTGCTGTCCCGAAACTTCTGCTTGGACCGAACCTTCAACGTCCTGTCCCGCAGCAACGATAAGAGCGGAACTGCTATTCCCTTCAACAAAGCAATCTCTAATCTCCCCTTCTTCTACTTCAGAAGGGTACAACGGTTTTTTTAGTTTCTTTTTCTTCTTCTCAGGGAAAACCAATTTTCGTTTTCCCTTACCTTCAATAACTTCTTCCTCAACTCTTTGCCTACCTTCAACGATCTGAATACCAAGGCTTGGGCGAGGAGGAGGAACATCGGTTTGAAGTTCAGAATCGGGTTCAACCTGAAGCACAAACATTTGTCCCGTAAGAAAAAATTCAATGGTAGATCGGGACAATATTGAAATAAAGAATAATACGAACCTTATAATCAAACTTGAAGTCATCAAAATTTAACCGCCAAGGACAATAGCTTGGGAAACGTCTACGAAGTCCTTGAATTTCATCTTTGGAGATGTTACCGAAAACCCAAGGACCTTCAATCACAATTGGAGTGCGATACCACTTATAATCATGATCCTGACGAATTCTTTCTCTTGTGGGAAAATCAATTTTGGTATGGGGAATAAACTTGATTTTAGGATCGTCGACCTCATGTAATAAGGGAAATCCCGAAGACACTTGCGAACAGGGCTAACGCTCCACTTCACAAAATTCCTATTACTAATACAATCTCCGTATGTAGTATGAAAATTTTCAACAGTATAATTGTCACGTTCTGTAAAATCTGGAACGTAGCAAGTAAGATTAGTTCGCCCTTCACTTTGGAGGCTAGACTCATCAAGGATACGCCACCAATTTCCATTGTATTGAGTAATGGATCGAGCTAGTCCATGAGGAGAATCACCACGAGTTGCAAGAACTTCATATTGAAAAGGATTTTCTTCTTCATATAATGGGAGGCGAAGTCCGGCCTCTAAAGCACCAGCAGAAATAATAAACTATCGGGAGAAAAGCTTTGCATCGCTCCTAAAGTTAGTACCTCAGTATTTTGTCATAGAATGAGACTTTAAATTCTTCAAGAGCATGTCTTCTCTTAAAAACTTCAATGTTCATCGACCGATAACTATAAGTGGCATGAGCCCTCTTATTTCTGGGGGCAGGATTAGCGGTTATAGAAGCATCAGGAGCTGGATTACGAACAGACCGAAACACAACATATCTAGAAGAAGAAACTCTTGAAGATCTTCCGGTTTCTTGGTGATCACCAGCAGCATTGGGATATCTGGAAGACATAACGTTTTATCTGAAAAGAAAATTTCAAAGGATCAATGTGTGAAGGAATCATCATAGATCATAAAGAAACAATCAAAAAAATCAAAAAAACAATTATCAGTTCAATCATATCTGTTAAAAGCTAATCATGGTTAAATATTAAAGTAAGATACTGAAGGTAAAAATCCTCAACATACCTGAAGAAAGAAGATAAGCAATTACTTGATCAAAGGTAAAATAAATGTGATTGATGCTAAAAGCTCCTGAACAGTTGGGAGAACGAAAGTATTTGAAAATTTCAAGGAAGATACAGAGCAGCAACTTTAAGAGGTAAAGACAGAAGTGGAAAAGACTGCATCGTATTTAAAGAAAAGAATAGAAACCGTCACAATTTGAAAAGGCGTTAATCAAGGCAAAGATTTGATTTCCTCGAAAAAAGGTAACTGTCACAAACGTGATAATAAGAAGTTACTGCCTACGAAAAGTTCGCATAACGTGTGAAAAGAAGTAATGGTAAAGTGGAAGGTAATAATTGTTCTTCTACTTTTTTCAAATCCTTGGATCGACCGTTAAAAGTTTTTGAAAAAAGAAGAAGAAGGGGGCAAGTTGTTGGGAAATAAAAGGAGAACGACACGTGTAAAACGATTAAAGAAGGAGTCAGTGGTACTAAGAAGAACGAGAAGCACACAAACAAAGCTGTATCAAAGGATCGAGAAAGGACAGATGTGAAAGACTGAATAAATCCCTGCATGTTTGACACATAAGATCGGGAAAGTAGTATCACACTGATCGAAACAGATAGCATTAAATACTTATTGAACGGGAAAGTAGGAGTAATGATGAACGATGAACGGGAAAGTAAGAATAATAATGAATATGGAACGGGAAAGTAAGAGTAATAATGAACGTGGAGCGGGAAAGTAAAAACAATAATTACTTTTATTTACTTTAACCACATGGTCTACACATGTGATTGGGACAAAGATGATTCTCAAAGAACGAAGAGTACGTGTTAATCATACAAGGTAACGGACCAAAAAGTAAAGAGCATGACCTGTCAACCATACAATCATCCCGATCCAAAGGTAATAAGGAGAACGAAAGAAGGTATCGGGACAAGAGGGACCCATTAGATAATCTATAAATAGAAGAGAGCGTTCAACAGAGAGGGGGTCGGAAAATAAAAACGAAGAAGAGGCTAAGGAAGAGTAATCAGAGAAGAAGAAAAAAGATCATTAGGTATGTATTCATTGTGTAAGATAGGATTTAATAGTTTCACTATCATGATCCATCTTCTATACTTAAAAAGATTATGAATTTGAGACTGTAATTTGATCAGATTTTTGATTTGTAAATAAATGGTTAATTGAAATCTTTCTCATTAATTGATTTTAAAGAAGATTCTGTGTATCAAATTGTAAGTTAAATTTTTTTTATTTACTGTTTTTCATCAAATCATCGGTTGTTGATGTCAATGGGAATTTTGGCATAAACACTATGCAACATCGATAAAGAAAACAAATGTGACTTATGCATTGAAAATGAACTACGCGATGATGATTAAGAAAACATGTGACTTATGAAAAAATAAATTACACAACGATGATTAAGAATTTCTTTTGAATTATCTCGTTGTCTCTGGACTTAGATCCGAACCCTATTACACCGTTCCTTGTCTGGATCTAGGTACCGGGATGGGTGGTGCGATATCCTCTGGTGTAGTGCGGATGCTAGTTTAGTGAAAATATACTAAACTTTTTCAACAAGGTTGATTTTCTAATAAGGATCTGACACCACGTCTCGAACCGAAAACGTCATAAACCGGAGTCTAATTATAGCGGAGCTGTTACCTGCCAATGTCTTTATTTTTTTTAACTTTGCTAATGAGAACTCGACTCCGTATCTCGATTTGAGAGCGTCACAAACCGGAGCCTGTGTATGGCGGAGAAGTTCCTTCATATTAGGTTTTGAGCGGATCTAGATGATGAAAAAGGGGGTTTCTTCCTTGGTCTTCCGGATTTCCGGACTTCGATCAATAACAATGCATGCATGCTCTGGGCGTAAATATTGTTTTTTATTAGTTGATCTCTATGCCGTAACTATTATCTAAAGAAATCTTATCTTTTCAAAGGGAAACTACTTTGCAAAAAATAATTTACAGAAGATACATTTATGTATTATCCCCGGAATTAAGGCTACACGTACTAATTTAGCTTTTCAAGGTTATGCCAAGTTAATAATCATGCGGACACGCTTAATGGCCATACTTGTATGCATTCAAAGTGTTACTTTATATTTACAAACGTAAATGTTGGTAGTTTTTTATCAGAAAACTTTACTACAACTAATATATGAAGGCTTTTAGTGTGATGTTTAGGCAAGTTTGTTGGAAGAATTGTTGATTTTTTACACGTACAAAACAAAGGTTAAACACAAAACAAAAGAAGACGGTTGAATCACGACCAGGTCGCTCTCTTTAAGACGTTTCGTGGCTCTGTCTTGAGTTTGTGCAAGCAGTTCTTTCTTCGTCACAACGTTCGCAGGATAAAACAGCCGAGAAAAGAAACTCCCTATCAATCTCTCACGGACACAATGAGAGATTGAACACTCCACTCTTTCTAATGTTGCTCAGAACCTTAGTTTTCTTGATTAACAGTTTTCTCAAAAAAAAACCAAGAAAAACTTATGTAAACCTTTTGTTTGTCTAACTCGGTTTTTTATTGCCCCAAAAATAAAATCAAACTAATCAATTTTGAATTATTACAATTGATGGAGAATTAATGAATACCATAAAAACAGCTCAAAACGTATAAAACATTAACCAAAATTATTTCAATTAAGATACGTAATTAAGGGCATTAAAACGTAATTGATTTTTTTTTTCAAATTTTAAAAATTAAATTTGAATTTCAAGAGACCTCCCAAGACCCCCAAGGCCCCAGGCCCCGCTCCCGAACTAATGTTATACACGTACGGGTACGTGCACATATACACCCAATTAGTAGGGGAGGGGGTTTGAACTTGTGACCTACCTTAGGAGGTCTAAAATCCTTTACCACTAGACTAGAGATTGTATGCTGATATAAATGCAAGAGAAAATTGTTTTAAACATATATCCCAACAATCCCCCACTTATATTTTTTAAAAAATCATTGAACAAGATCCGTACAGTTATGTGCATAAGCAAATGTATCTTTTGATTTTGAACCTTTACTCAGTATTAAGTTCTCTAATCTCTGACATAAAGTTAACATATGTCTTTGAACTCTATTGAGAGAACAAATTACTTAAAACACACACAACTATACTAAGAGTAAAGTCCTAATGCCAGCACATTACGGCCTTGTGCTTATCCCAGTTTTAATGAATGACCTAGAGAACTGCACATTTTCTCACAGAAAGCGGCCACACTTTCACATTCACATAGGTGAGTCAATCAAAGATACTCATGTAGCTTGGTACCCCAATCTAAATATATCTATAGACAACATTAAGAGTTAAAGAACTCAACCTTAACTCGCTTCAGGATATCATGCCATGGGAAAGATACATGATTCTATATCCATATCATTTCTGAATCGTTATTCCCTTTGAACCTATTTCTAGGTGGGTATCCATCACAAATTGACTCAATTTCTAATGGGCAAAAGTCCCATTCCTTTAGAGGTAGTTAATACCTTTTCTCTAGCTAATCCTTTCGTCAAAGTCTCTAGTTATAGGGACCATGAGACATATCCTCTATGGACTCGGGTTTACTGATTACTGCACACTTATCCTTATGAGATTAGAAATACATATCGAATATGGTATCCACAGATACTGAGGTAACTTTGGAAAATGTAAGTTAGTCATATCTTAGACACCGAAATATTTCTCTTATCCCACTGCCCCGGGTAAGAATAACCCAATAACCTAAAAAATTCGCACAGAAATGAGTATATGACTTCCTTTTGCTTTAATTTTCTTCGGTATATCCAGACAGATGTGGAAATGCATGTTTAATACGTTTTACGCATACTAATTCGACATCCAAAATTCAGCATAAATATAAATATATAGTTTTAAATCTTATTTATAGTTATTAACACTTAAATTAAACATAATTTTAATAACAACGGATTTCATCAACAACCTTCTTGATCATAGTCGATTTCATCTACATCGTCATTTTATTTTTACGGTGTATCTTGATAATAATAGAGTACAAAATGATAATTATTAGTTTCTATTTGATTGTAATGTAGTAAATTTAATTCGTAAATTTGTTCGGAATTTGAAAAAGTTACCAATAAATAGTTTAGTCTTAAAAAATCGCATTTCTGAATCGGGAGCAGTGCAGTCCATACCGGCCGGTTTTACCGGTTTCGGCCGAAAAACGGGACGAAATCCGGTATACCGGTAAACGGTATTTGACCGAGAATATCGACCGGTATGGACTGTACCGGTTTGGCCGGTACGGCCGGTATTGACCGGTATTGGCCGGTATTGACCAGTACAATCATTTTTTTATTGTTTTTTTATTTAAAAAAAAAATAAAAAATAAAAAAATAAAAAATTATTCTTGTTTTAGGGTTTTCAATTGTTACCCATATTTTTATGATATTTTAGAATTATATATGCATATGATAATATCTATAATTAATCTAATGATCTTAAAATTGAAATATCTTTGTTTAATTAGTATTTTAGACGATAAACTTTGAAGTTATTCTTGTTTCTTTTGTATTTCCAGTTTGAACTTTGTAAGAAATCTATGGATCTATATATTTTGGATGAATACTAGTTTATCTTTTTAAATTTTGTGAAAAAATGTTTGTTATAACGTGTTAAAATATATTTATAGTTATAAAATGTGAACTAGTAATTTTTCATAAAATTATAGGTATAAAATATATGCACCGATATTCCACCGATATTTAAACCGAAATTTCCCCGGTATACCGATGTACCAGTGTATCGCTTTCGACCGGTACGAACCGAAATCCGGTATGGTACAACCTTGATCGGGAGAATGCGCAAACTTGCTAATCAGAAGTCTAGAAGCAGCCAAACCAAGTACTAGTAGGCCTGTTGGGCCAACGTACTTGGTGCTGGAATAAACGACAACGGTATTCGTTCTTTACTAAAACTTTTCGCGGGAAGAAAGTCGTCTCTAACCCTTTCAGTAGAAGCAGCTGGTGTGATTCCTGGAGTCAAGTTGGGAAATACCTAAATCCTCTCAATCTCAATCTCTCCAGCGCCAAATTTCATTAAAATGTGGAGATATGCTTGTTGGATATCGATTCTCACATGTCTTTCTCTCTCGTTTTTTCATGCATCATGTGACGAAGATCCCCTTCTTGGATCTGCTCGTGTTGTTTTCCAGGTTTATTTCTTTTCAGAAAATTTATTTTATTTCCAAAATTTATACTATGTGTTAAGCAGTTATTCATCTATCATATGTGTTATGATTCATTTGAATTTGATTTGAAATGTTAAATACTGAGGATACTTTTATTAACCCTAAGGGCATTATTGACCTAAATTTTGAACTACAACATTCTTTCATGACTAATGGTGAATACCATTCTGTGTGTTTTTGGTGATCCTCGATGAAGATTTACCAATTGGACCGCAGAATGTCGCTGTACCTAACCTTGAAGTGTTCTGACTCCTGTATTTAGACTTATGTGCTTTTTCGGATCTAAATAGCAAGACTGTTACTAAATCACACTATAGAAAGAGTTCACTTCACCAATTCACCACATTTCCTTCTCAGGGTTATTTACAATCAGTAGGAGGATTATAACGTAATAAGGCTGACGAGACGGACAATTAAGGTGTACTTCTTTTGTTGTTAATGGAGTAATGGGAACTGGTTTTAATATGTTATCATGCAGACAAACTATGGAGACATTGAATTTGGATTTTATCCCGGTGTTGCTCCCAAAACAGTTGAACACATTTTCAGACTTGTTCGCTTGGGGTGTTATAATACCAATCACTTTTTCCGGGTAGTTTTTGAGACTTTGGAATTTGACTTCTTAAAATACAAATAGGTGTAGCTTTTTCGTTTTAATGACTGGATATTGTTATGCAGGTTGATAAGGGATTTGTTGCCCAAGTGGCTGATGTTGTTTATGGAAGATTAGCTCCTCTGAATGACAAGCAGAGGGAGCATGGTGAAAAAACAATAGTTGGTGAATTTAGTAAGGTTAAACATGTAAGGGGAATCCTTTCAATGGGAAGGTAAAGTATCTTCTTCCTAATATGAAAACATAAGTACATTGTATGTTTATATCTCCCTTCTTCTCTTTCAAAGTTTGTATAATCATATTTGTTTTGAACTTAGAGTTTTTCCAGTTAAGAGTTAATTGTACGTAAAAATAAAATTCAATATCTGTGTTTACTATACCATAATCATTTTGAGGGCTTCCTGCTTGGAAGTCTTTTATCTCGTGAGTAAGGCCTGTACATGGTTTAGTAAAGGATATTTCAGTTGTCACATTGTGACCTTACTCTCGTTGACTATGAAGCACAGAGGCTTTTTGATAATATATGTTTAAGCCCTCGAGACTTCCAAAGTGACTTCTTAATCTTGTGGATGACAGCATCCCTACTTGGAAGTACATAGTCACGATGCCTTATGGGAATCCCAACTTTTAAACCAAGTATCCAATAGAAAGTTCTCAATTGTTCGACATCTAGATATTACAAACACTGAGACAGCCCATTTCTGAACTTGTGTTACTGAGTTAAAGAGCTGAATTTGTCCTGTAATACATATTTTCTGGTTGTTGTAGGCACTCTGACCCAAACAGTGGAGGCTCCTCTTTTTCAATGCTTCTTGGGGATGCTCCTCACCTGGATGGGGAGGTACTGTTATATAGTTCCCCTGCAGCTACAGTTATGAATATAATTGATTTCCTATTTCGAAGTACGCATTTGACATGGTACTTATGATTGTTCGACTTGCATTGCCAGTATGCAATATTTGGTAAAGTTACTAAAGGCGATGAGACATTGAGAAAGCTCGAGGAACTCCCAACTCGCCGAGAGGGAATATTTGTAATGGTATTAACATTTAAATCCACTTGTCTTTATTTCAGTAATTTGGTAAAACATGTATATGCCTCTGTACATCTAATTCCAATTGAAAATGTAGATTAGGCCATTGAAATCTAAACAGTCTTACAACAAATAGGCCTTCCTCTTAACTTATGACGAACAAAAGAATAAATATTTTCAGGCTTTCATACTCTTGCCAGAATTGTTGGAGATTATTCCTATTCAGTCCTATTTCGCGATGTTTGTACATTATTTCATACTAGACTTTTGGTTTTCACCATATAGTTCCAGTGATGTTCACAAAACCTAGAATCTGATGTGGTGTGTTCATGATTTCTACCTTCCAATGAATGTTGTTGGTGTATACTCATGATTTCAACATTCTAGTTTCGGGTTTCTTGTAGCTGTTATTACTTCAAGCTAACACTATAAATATGACGACTGAAGTTACTACTCTTTCTTTCCAGCCAAAGGAGCGGATAACCATCGTATCATCCTACTATTATGGTGAGCACCACATTCTAGTTCATTTTGTTTCTCTAGTATATCATGCCTCGACGGTATTTTGGATTTATATTAATGAAAAGCGTAGTATGGAGTTGTAATACTGAAGTGCTCTACTGAAAGCATCTGAGTGCATACCAGTGTAACAAATTGTATGTGAGAACCTGTTGTGCACAATCAGCTGGATCAGACCCTGTCAAAAAGTGCTCTACTGAAAGCATCCGAGTTAACTTATGGGGCTTATTCAGCTGGATCTCTTCAAATCATCTGACCACTCTAGTACAATTCTCACTTTTGGTGGAAACACGATGATCCCGTGATCTCTCCATTACAGTTTATGGAGTGGCTACATATGTTTTACTTAAACATTTTGGTTACCACAATGCCCTGTTTGCTATCTCTAATTGGGATACTTGTTTAGTTGGTAAATCTATTGGAATTTATGGAGTAACAAACTATGTTCTACTAATGCTTGTCCCTCACCCCACAACACTCAGTCTGTCTCTCTCTCTCTCTGGGATACTTGTGTAGTTGGTTTATCTAACAGAGAGTTTATTGAAAACAGATACCAAAGCAGAGTCATGCGAGGAAGAGATATCCACTCTGAAAAGAAGGCTTGCTGCAACAGCAATGGAAGTTGAAAGACAGGTATCTTCCATTTAATATGAGGTTTTAAGCCAAAAGTACTTCTTAAACTTTTACAGGAACATCCTAACTGAACTGTCATTTGTTCTTTGCAGAGAATGAAGTGTTTACCGTGATCCAAGTTGTTAAATCATTGTTAAATTGGGATTGTCATTTCTCGAGAAAATAAAATATTACACAGGAGTAACCAAAAGAGTTGTGAATTGCTGTCTGCCACTGTAAGTTTTGCCTGTGATACTGTTTCAGACAGAAAAATTCATGAAGAAGACATTTGCAATAGTACTTTGTATTGAAGATGACTAATATTAATGATATGGCATTGTCAGCATAACACTTCAATTTAACTCTCAACAGAAAAGCAAAAAACGAAAAAGGGAAACTAACATCCAATGAGTCCATTTGGTTATTATATTGTTAAGTAAATCTTAGTTTTCTTTATATCTCTTAGATTCTAGTACTCATCCCCTTCATCATCTTCTCCTTCAGCGGATTCTAAGCCAACTTCCTCATAGTCTTTCTCTAGAGCAGCTAAATCCTTGCGAGTTTCAGAAAACTCCCCCTCCTCCATTCCTTCACCAACATACCAATGCACAAATGCACGCTTTGCATACATAAGATCAAACTTATGATCAATCCTTGAGAACACCTCTGCAACACTAGTTGAGTTTGAAATCATGCAAACTGCTCTCTGAACCTTGGCTAAATCTCCGCCAGGAACCACTATAGGTGGTTCATAGTTGATACCACACTTGAATCCAGTAGGACACCAATCAACGAACTAAATCGTCCTCTTTGTCTTGATTGTTGCTACAGCTGCATTGACATCCTTCGGTACAACATCACCCCTGCACATTAAACAACAAGCCATGTATTTCCCATGGCGAGGATCACCCTTGGCCATCGTCGATGAGGGCTCAAATGCACTATTAGTAATCTCTGCAACTGATAGTTGTTCATGATAGGCCTTCTCTGCGGATATCACAGGGGCATACGAAGAAAGCATAAAATGAATACGTGGGTAAGGAACCAGATTAGTCTGGAATTCCGTAACATCCACTTTCAGAGCTCCATCAAAACGGAGTGAAGCAGCAATGATGATATAACCTGAAAAACATTAGGTTTGAATTTCAATTATAACTAGATAACAGTAGAAAAATAGTCATTTAGATAAATCAGTCATACTATGTGAATATTGTATAAATTCTCTACCTGTGATATCAACCTGTTGAGGTTGGTGTAGGTTGGTCTTTCGATGTCCAACGATCTACGGCAGATATCATAAATAGCTTCATTATCAAGTAGTACAGATACATCAGTGTGTTCCAGAAGAGAATGAGTAGACAAAACACTGTTGTAAGGTTTCGACTACAGAATTGAAACCTGAGGAGACGGGTAAACAGTAAACCCGAGTTTCGATTTCTTTCCATAATCAACTGAGAGTCTCTCAAGAAGTAGAGACCCAAGACCAGATCCCGTACCACCACCAACAGCATGAAACACCAAGAACCCTTGCAGCCCAGTGCAGTTATCAGCAAACTTTCTGATCCTATCAAGGCAAAGATCCACAATTTCCTTCCCAACTTTTTACCAAAAGAACAACAGAGAGAGATTATTAGAATGATAAAGAGAGTAAAGAATGTTGATGGAGTTTTAAAGTTTCTTTTTTCCTCACTTGTGTAGTGGCCTCTAGCGAAGTTATTAGCTGCATCTTCCTTGCCGCTAATAAGTTGTTCAGGATGAAATAATTGACGATAAGTACCAGTACGGACTTCATCAATAACTGTTGGTTCAAGATCTACGAAAATGGCACGAGGTACGTGTTTTCCTGCACCGGTTTCACTGAAAAACGTATTGAAAGCATCATCTCCTCCGCCAACAGTTTTGTCACTTGGCATTTGTCCATCAGGCTATACAAATTAAACAACACCAATCATTTTTTTTTTTTGTAGAGAATGAAAAACTTAATTAAATTAAACGAACAAATGCTAGGGTTTTGGATTTCACCTGTATGCCATGTTCACGGCAATAGAGTTCCCAACAGGCGTTTCCAACTTGAATACCTGCTTGGCCAATGTGGACTGAGATGCATTCCCTCATTTTTGGTTGAGTTGTATTTCGGATTTACTGAGAGTGAGACCAGAGAGAGGCTAAAGAGAGAAGGAAGAAGGATAGGGATAGAAATGGGTGAGTTGGGTGCAGGATCGCCGAGTCTTGAACAGTTAAATATGAAGGCATGGGGAATGAAATGTAACCGCTAGGAAATGGTTACGAACAATAACTGCCTTTTTCGGATTTCAAATTTCAAATTTTGAAAATGGGATAATTACGTGGGGAAATTACCAGCTGTGAATTACCATTAAATTTTTGATCATTCTAATGTTGGTTAGTTTACATTAGTTTTTGACTCGTGGGATGCATCAACTAATTGCATTAAGATCTGAGTTCTCTATTCAAATCATGTGCTACAATTTGGATTTTTGATTTGTTTTCAATAGAAATGAAACTTTTTTTTTAAATGCAAAGGAGCTAGGAGGGACATGCCAGTATGGGTCAGTTTCGGCAAAATCTTGTTAAATATTGTTATGGATGGGAAAATTGAGAGTAAATGATCTTTGGAACCTTTTTATCAGAAAAATAGGTTTGGGAGCTAACTAGATTAGATGGACAACCATCAACCTATGCCATAGAGTGGCTCCGCCCGTGGACATGAAAAATCTCGTCCAACAATCTGGACATAATAATGTCAGGAGGACTAGTATACCAATTTTTACTGATGTATCCCATGTATACTACTGCATATGAATAATTTATCTACCACTTTATTATTCTTCCTACTAACATAATTGATTGTCAAATCTCTAAAAATATAAAAAGTAAGGAAAGACTAAAGAGTCATCCTGAATATTGTAATTCTTCCACGAAGTTGGATTCCTTTCACAATTCACAAAGAGTGCAGTACTTTTCAGGTCAGTCATTAGGTGGATATGTTAAAAATTCATCTCATAAGCCCACAAGACAGCTTCCTAGACGATAAAACTTTCATCTTGCTATGCACTTCCTTACACAAATCTAATGTCACGGGCTAAGATTTTAGACTAGACCATGCGGCACTTGAACTCTTCAAGTAAGCCTAAAAGATCACAAAAGAGAGAAGAGACTTAGAGATTTTAAGTGGAAGAGAGTATTTGATTAAGAGAGAGAATGTTACAATTGCTTAAGAGATTGTTGGTGGATGAAATGAGCAAATGAGCTCCCCACCTTATACAGATGCTATGGAGGGTTCTAGAATATGGGAATATTCTAAAGTATTCTACCACTATCTTGAATGTACAAGGAATATACAAGGGAATATTCTTATCCAAGAATATTCTAGAGCTTCTAGGTTCTTCCTATGGACCTAGACTCTTGTCATGGGTCGGCCCAATATGTGGGAAATGGGCGGGCCGTGATACTCTCCCCCACCTATTCTCGCGACGTCCTCGTCGCGGCTTGATTGTGAAATTGGTCGATCGCATCCTTGAATTGCCATAGAGACGCCTCGGGCTCCCACGTTCCTTCTTGTATGGATGCATCTTTCCATTTCACTAAGTATTCCTTGCATGGCGGCACTCCCCTTCTTAGAACTATTCGTTCGGCTAATATCTCATCTATCGCTTTGTCGAAGGAAGCCGCAATCATGGGTGGTGCGCGAGTTGATACTCCTCGGCTCTCGTCTTCCTCATCCTTGTTGAACGCCTTTAAGTTGCTCACATGGAAGACGGGGTGAATCTTCATCTTTGTCGGGAGCTCGACTCGGTAGGAAGCTTTGCCCACTTTGGCTAGTACTTCGAACGGCCCTTCGTACTTGCGTAGCAAGCCTTTGTGTAGCGGCCGAGTATACTTGAATTGTTGGGGCAAGAGCTTGATAAACACCATGTCGCCAGTTTAGAACTCTACATGTCGCCTCTTCTTATCCGCCCACTTCTTCATCTTCTTAGCCGCTTTTATCATTTGGGCGTGCGCGAAGTCCTCTTGTTGCTGCCAATCCTTCGCGGTCTTGTATGCTCC
Source organism: Papaver californicum (assembly GCA_023531435.1). Taxonomy (NCBI): domain Eukaryota; kingdom Viridiplantae; phylum Streptophyta; class Magnoliopsida; order Ranunculales; family Papaveraceae; genus Papaver; species Papaver californicum. The sequence goes on along the minus strand of JAJJMC010010016.1, from coordinate 4,451,602 downwards.
GGGGCTAGCACCTGCATAAGAAGTGGCTAGAGTACTTGGCGTCAAGGGTTGTTGGCCGGTTGCAAGCTCGAAGGGACTCTTCCCTGTAGACTCCGAACGTTGTAAGTTGTAGGAGAATTGGGCTATGTCAAGCAACTTCGACCAATCTAGCTGATTGGCACTAACATAGTGCCTAATGTATAGTTCCAACAAAGCATTCACCCGCTCGGTTTGCCCATCAGATTGAGGGTGAAAGCTTGTTGAGAAGTTGAGCTCCGTACCCATCAGCTTGAAGAGCTCCGTTTTCCTGTGAAGCGAACGTCTCGATCGCTCACGATGTTTTTCGGAGCCCCCCAATACTTCACCACATTTTTGAAGAAGAGCTTGGCCGCCTCTTCCGCCGTACATCCGGGCGTGGCTGCTGCAAATGTTGCATATTTGGTGAACCTGTCCACCACCACCATAATTGTGCCAAACCCATCCGACTTGGGTAAGCATGTGATGAAGTCCATTGAGACACTCTCCCATGGTCTCTCAGGAATAGGTAACGGCTCTAGCAGTCCGCCAGGCTGCTTTTGCACCACTTTATCTTGCTGGCACACAAGACATGTCCGCACATAAGTCTCAATGTCGTCGCGGAGTTGTGGCCAGAAGAATTTCTCATGCACAAGGGCTAATGTGCGATGAGTGCCGGGATGACCTGCCCACCGAGAATCATGGCACTCCTTGATGATGTTTCTCCGCAAGTTGTTCCATCGCGGCACGTAGACCCTCCTTCCTGTGGTGAATAGTAAGCCATCCTCGATCCAAAACTTCCTCGTTTTGCCGGCTTTGGTGAACTCTACCAAACTTTTTACCGTTGGATCTTGGATTAACCCTTCCTTCACACGGTCCATCAATGTGCTGCTAGCTTGCGTGAGATTGGCAAACTCGGCTTTTCGGCTGCATCCGCGACCACGTTTCCCTTACCCGGCTTGTACTCGAGATCATAGTCGAATTCCGCAAGGAAGTCTTGCCACCTAGCTTGCTTCGGGATTAACTTCTTTTGTGATTGGAAGTAGCTCGTCGCAACATTGTCCGTCTTGACTATGAACTTCGATCCGAGAAGGTAGTGTCTCCATACTCGCAAGCAATGAACTACCGCTGTCATCTCCTTCTCTTGAACGGTATACCTTCTCTCGGCATCATTCAGCTTGCGACTCTCGTACGCGATAGGATGTCCATCTTGCATCAGCACCCCTCCAATCGCGAAGTCTGACGCGTCCGTGTGCACCTCGAACGGAAGGCTTGGGTTGGGAAGTTGCAAGACTGGCTCCTCGACTACCGCTTGCTTTAGCTGCTGGAACGCCTCTTGGCATCGGCTTGTCCACTCCCAAGCTCGCCTTTTCTTTAGCAAGTCCGTCAGCGGGGCTGCCTTCTTTGAGTATCCTAGGATGAATCTTCGATAGTAGTTGATGAGGCCTAGGAATGATCTCAATTCCGGCACTTTGGTAGGGGCTGCCCACTCCTGGATGGCGCGGACTTTGGCATCTTCCATCATGAGCTTTCCGCTACTGATCTTGTGACCTAGGAAGAAGACTTCTCCTTGGGCGAAGGAGCACTTTTTCTTCTTCACGTATGTGTTGTTTTCCTTTAATGCTTGGAAAACAATCCGTAAGTGCTTCTCGTGCTCTTCCAAGGTCTTGCTATAGATCACGATGTCGTCGAGATAGACCACCACAAACTTGTCCAAGTATGGGTGAAATATCGTGTTCATCAAGGTGCAAAAAGTAGCGGGAGCATTAGTTAAACCAAAAGGCATTACAAGGAATTCGTAAGCCCCATACCTCGTGACGCATGCCGCCTTTGGCTCGTCGCCTTCCGCGATCCGCACTTGGTAGTATCCCGACCGCAAGTCTAACTTTGAGAAGTACTTCGCTCCTCCAAGTTGATCGAACAAGTCTGCGATGAGCGGTATGGGATACTTGTTCTTTATGGTCACCTTGTTGAGCGCCCGGTAGTCGATGCATAGCCGCATTGCTCCATCCTTCTTCTTCTGGAACAGTACCGGCGCTCCGTATGGTGCTTTTGATGGTTGGATGTAGCCCGCATCCAACAAGTCTTTGAGTTGCTTCTTCAATTCAGCCAACTCTGGTGGAGACATACGGTAGGGTGCTTTCGCGGGAGGCTTAGCACCAGGCTCAAGCTCGATCGCATGATCAATCTCCCGTCTAGGCGGCAACGTCTTAGGAAGCTCCTTTGGCATCATGTCCGTAAACTCGCCGAGAACCTTTGTTATGGCCTTTGGAACTTCCTCCCCTTGGGTCATTGGTGCTTCCTCCTTCATCGTCGTTATGAAGGTTACTTCCCCCTTCTTAAACCCTTTGGAGAGTTGTAATGCCGAAAGCACCGTGCTCTTCTTCTTTTCCTTGGTCACCGGTATAAGGTGAGCCGATTTGTCTCCAAGTATGCACAAGGAGTCGAATGGTGGCATAGGAATGGCCCGTTGAGCGCACATGAATTCCATGCCTAGCACCATGTCGAAGTCATCCATGGGGATTACCGAGAAGTCGACCGGTCCAGCCCACCGGTCAAGATGCATTTCTACGCCACGAGCCACACCTTCTAGTGGCCTTGCATCCGAGTTCACTGCCTTCACGGTGCCTCCTCCTTTAGTAAACTTCATGCCTAGCCGCAGTGCTTCCTTCTTTGACACGAAGTTATTTGTAGCACCCGTATCCACTAAGACGCGAGAGGCCTTCCCATTTACTTGGACGTTCACGTACATAAGCGTCTTGTCCGTGCTTTTGGCTTTCTCCACCTTTGCTCGGACACTGTTTAGCATTCGGAGTGAGCTTACCACGGAGTCTCGTTCCTCCTCCGATCCACTATCCTCCATCAATGCCGTAAGCTTACCCTTCTTTGGGCAATCTCAGACTTTATGGTCTCCTTCACATAAGAAGCAAGAGAAAGATGGTTTACCTTTATCTTTACGCTCCGGAGCTTTGTCCTTCCACGAAAGGTATTTCTTTGGTGCATTTTTGTCTCTATCTTCTCTTGCTTCCCCACCTTTGGCATGGTGGCCTCTTGAAGTTCTCCTATCTTCGGAGCTTGTACTCCTTGAGGGCTTCACTCTTTCTTCGAAGCTTGGCCTTTCGACCAAGGTCTCGGATACGGCAATTGCTTCGGTCAGTGTTTGAACGCGGCGTCGATCCAACTCTTGCTTTACCCACGGCTTTGCTCCGCATAAGAAGTTGAAGAGCTTCTCTTCTTCAGATAAATTGGGTATCTCCAGCAACAAGTTTGTATACGTTTCGGTATACTCTTTGGTTGTGCCCGTTTGACGAAGGTACTTCAATTTCGCTCTAGCTTCGTAAGCCGCATTCTCCGGGTAAAAGTATTTCTTAAGATCGGCTTTAAAATCTGACCAAGTAGTGATAGTAGCCATACCTTGCTGAATTTCCTGGCTTCGAAGTCTCCATCATGCCAAAGCGTTCTCCGTGAGAAACACTGTGGCTCTTTTTATCTTTCTCCCATCATCCTCCATCTCTAGGTGTTCGAAGTACCTTTCGCAACTCCATATGAAGGTGTCTATCTCCTTCGCGTCTCTCTTACCATTGTATGGTGTTGGCTTGGGAGCATCCTCTCTTGAAAGTTTGCTTGGTCCTTCGTGCATGGATTGATTTATAGCCGCCCTCTTGCACAGTACCAACTCCCCTTTCACCGTCTCCAACTCTTGCTCGACCGATAGCAACTTGGCCTTCACTTCCTCCATGCTATCATCTATTGCGTCTTGGATTCGAGCCTCCACGTCCATCCGGATACCATCCACCGCCTTGCTTATGACCTCCTCGAATGTTTCTTTCCACCCTTCAAGAGTCTCCTTTGTTAGGAACTCATCTTCGGCGTGCATAAGGAAATCGCTCACCCGCTTTTCCATACGCGACATTCTTGTCTCAAGACTTGATGTCAAATCCTTGGACTTGCCCCTTTTCTTGGCCTGGTCGACACCCTTATCCATGGTGTTGTTGTTGCTATTGTCGTTAGCCATTCTCGAGTTTGAACCTGGCTCTGATACCAACTGTCACGGGCTAAGATTTTAGACTAGA
>JAJJMC010010016.1:4414049-4447135 GCA_023531435.1 Papaver californicum | reverse complement strand
ACCTTATATAGATGCTATGGAGGGTTCTAGAATATGGGAATATTCTAAAGTATTCTACCACTATCTTGAATGTACAAGGAATATACAAGGGAATATTCTTATCCAAGAATATTCTAGAGCTTCTAGGTTCTTCCTATGGACCTAGACTCTTGTCATGGGTCGGCCCAATATGTGAGAAATGGGCGGGCCGTGACACTAATTATACTTCCCTTATAGTCCCTTGTATGATCACAAACAACCACAACAATGCCACTTAAGTTAGTATTAATGTCAAAAGAAGCATCAAATCTAATTATGATTTACCGTCGCTTATATGGAGTCCAATGCTGGTTTGTGTTATGAGTATGCACAATAGAATTCTGAAATGACTCGAAGATTGAGTTACACAACTTATACAAATAAGATGAAAAGGTCATAATCTGCTTGACAATTTCTACTGGTCCAGGTTTTCTTTCTTGAAAAATTAGGCCACATCTCACTCTCTATATAAACCAAATGCTTATTAATTCAAGACGTTACCAATCTGAACCGTCAATGTCATCATTTTGATTGTTTCCTTCAATCCATCTAGAAGAAATATTCTGAATAATAACTTAAGTTGAATTTTAAGCTATGTTCCCTCTTGGAATACCAAGCCAAATTTCCTTTGCAAAACTAAAATCAAATAAAAAATGCCATATATAAACTCTCCGCATGCTACTCACATATATGATATGTCTGATTTATGCCTTGAATGAACCCAACCATTTTCTTGCGTGTATGAACAATGTCATGCATACAATTCCACATAAAATTTTAAATTTTGGGCCAAATATGTATCTCCCACAAGGTTTTTCAATTCCTAATATTACCACTAGTATGTTCATGGATTGAAGAAAACTTTATCTTGATATTATAAAGCTTGTTCTACCTACTCTTTAAAGTAAATTCCCAATTGTTGTATCCTTAGAGTTAGGATACACTCTCAATAGAAAAATAATCCCAGCAGTAGCATTGTCATGTAACATGATAATTAGTTGGCTATTCCAGCTTTTACCATCCACCCTGCAAAAGATCCTTAACCACATATAATTATCCCAATCAGTAGCTTCAGCATAATGAATAGAAGGCTCCGACAAACCCATTATCCATTTATGCTCCCATATTTTTTTGAAGTTATATTACTCAATCTCCAAAAGATATAGTCTCTCTGAAAAGGAATATTATTTTGCACACTCTTCCAAGACCATGAAGTATTATTAGATTTTTGCTGAACTTGAAGCATATTACCAATTTAGAAATATTTTGCTTGCAGGGCATTAACCATAATTTATCAATATTATTTAGAACCCTTCAAGCATCTTTTATCAAAAGTGCTTGATTCATACATTTCAAGTTTCTAAAAGCTATACCACCCAAAGCTTTTAGTCTACTAAGTTTAGACCAAGAGATCAAATTTAGACTTCTAGCATTCTTTTACCAATCTAAAATTTTCTTTGTAAAGTAATTATCTTATCAATTATGGTGTTAGGTATTTATAAACAACTCATCTAGTGCGTAAAGAATTTAGGACACTCTTCACCATATAAGTCCTTCCAGATTGAGAAATATTGTTTCCTCTCTAAGTTAAGAGTTTTGCCTGCTTGCTTTCAAGGATACTTGAAAAAAAATATTTTTTTACTTACCCAAAAAGAAATAATTCCTAAATACCTTTCAATGGAGTCCATTCTTCTCATTCTTAATCTTCTGGTAATGATTCCACAAAAATTATTGGGAAAATTCTTATTAAACACCACACCGTGATTCCTAAAATTTTGTATGTTGCTTTGAAGCTTCACTGATGACCTGAAGCAAGTTGTTGGTGTTATGCATGTATCTTATATTAAAAAATAGACAATCATTTGTAAATAATAAATGAGATATTTAGAAGCATTTCATGAAATTTTAACTCAAGAAATTAAATTTATATCATTTGCACAGTGGAGAGCCTTTGAGAAACCCTCCATAAGTATAATAAAAAGTTATGGAAATAATGAATCTCCTTGCCTTATACATCTTGAAGGTAAGAAATAAGTACAAGGATATCCATTAAAAAGGAAAAAATTATTGTTGTACTCAACGACTGCATAATTAAAGTACATCATCTATGAAAAGAACCCTTTTGTTTAATCACATCAATGATGGATGCTCATTCATGCCTATCAAAGTCTTTGGACATGTCTAACTTCAAAGCCAACAAACCCCATTTTTTTTTCGATTTCGTTGTATCCATAATCTCTTGTGCCAAAGTTATATTGTCAAACATTTGTCTACCTGACACATAAGCTGCTTTCATAGGGGGAATAATATTCTCTATCGGAGTATTCATCCTAATAGCCATCAACTTAGAAATTAACTTGAAAGTAATATTGCATAAAACAATATGTTTGAATTTTGAAAGAGCTTGAGGATTCTTAACCTGTGGAATTAAAGATAGGTTTGTTTCATTAAGTTGCTTAAGTATAAAACCACCAACAAAGAAATATTGAACCATACCGACTACATCATCTCCAGCTATACTCCAATGGGATTTATAGAATCAAGGTGATAATCCATCGATCCCAGGAGCCTTCCACGACTTCATACATATTTTAGAGTTTTTCATATCTGATTTCCATCTCGAGGTAGAAGCAATTTCCCAATATCTTCATATGTTATACACTTAAGGGTGCTGTATAAAAATTGGTGTTCTTCTTTTGAGGTTGAGTTGTAGAACTGATGTTGCTATAATGATGAGTCAGCAAAGCCTCAAACTCCACTTAACTTCTACACCAGTCTCCATTCAATTTTGTTTTTTCTTCATTTTATTTTCTTGCACATGGTATCACTTGGTATTGTTGTCCCCCTCCTCAAACAATTGATCTCGTAATTTCTATTTATAAAATCTTCTTGAATTACGTGTTATTTTTCAATGTCAGTGATAATTTGTTTTACCTGAATGGTATTTTAATGACTATAATCGCTCTGTTGAATGAAGTGCAACTGATCTCGCAGATTATTTTTATTCTAGTAAAAATTACCGAACTTTTTACTGTTCTAATTAGCCAATTAGAGATTTTATTCTTTAGTTTATGGATCAATTTATAGGCATAAGACCCCGCCACATCAGAATCTCAGGAATTAGTAACTTGTTCTTTATGTATCTTATCTTTTAACATACAAAAGTTATATTTCCAGGGTCTTCAACACCTATACATACCATTATAAGAAGTATCTACTAATATAGGAGTATGGTCTGACCCTAGCTGAGGTGGATGAATAAACTTAGAGTCATAGAATTGCATAATATAAATATAATCACAATTGATAAGAACTCATATTCAAATTCAGACTCATTTGGTTCCAGATCTGAATCTAACTTGCATTTTTGAATTTTTTGTGTTTCTTCCGATTAACAATTCGTGATGTTTGTGAAAGTTGAATATGAAATTTCAAATGCCTTGAAATATTAAACACGAGTATATAACTCTAATATAATATTATTTATATTCATTCAATTAATAATCAAGGCTAGATCCCACTTCCACCTAAATAGATGTTTATATTGATTACTTCATGTTGGCGTACACCTTGTTTACATCTTGATTATGTCAAATATGTAACTTCGGAAAATTAGTAACAACATATTAAAGTTATGGTTGTTATTTGCTAACTTTGGAAGAAATTAATATTTGAGACTGATTTCATTTGATATTCTTAGCATTTGTATTTATGTGCTTTATTTTCCCAGTGATTGCACATAATTAGTTGTTAGTACCTAAATATTACTCCTCGGCAAAAAAATGTACTGCAAAAATACTTTATTTAGGTCCGGTAATCAAAATCGTACTAAACGATTTCAACCAAGAAGATGGATGTTCACGTTTTGCTTCGGTTACAAAGAAAGAAGATGAGTTGATCGTAGGGGAGGGAAGCAGAGAAAGTTGAGGAAATCAGTGGTGATGAGTTGTGTGTAAATGGTGTTGAACTATGGAGAATAACAGAGCTTGTGAGAATGATAAACTGGTTCTGTTTTTCTGAATAGGCTAAGTAGCCTATTTATAGTAGTTAGGAATACACACTTCTTTCCTCATAAGTAGTGGAGGTAGTGAGGATATGGAGAGATTGAGATTGTGAAGGTAATGGTGTAGCCACGCCTATTATGCTTGGGAAGTTTCTGGAAACTTCTAAACCATTACTCCACCATCTCTTTAACTACTATAACCGTCACCACCACTTGTAACTTTCCTATCATGGGGTGTTTCCACACCGCATGTTTCTATAAACCACCACAACAAACCCTATGAAGAATCCCCCGTATAATATGTTTTGATTTCTCGTAGGAGTTAGTGGAGTCATGGACTATCAAACTCAAAGCACGTGAGTAATCGAGAATTTTTCGTGAGGTAATGTTACCAATAAGTTTATGCCAATGCAACATCACAATGACATACTTGTGGCATGTTTGCGACATGCAAGTTATGCTACCAGCAATGGCGTATACGAGTGCTATAGGCGCGAATGAGGTGTTGCTAGCACATGCTAGTGTCGTGGCTATGGCCTAGGTGCTGCAAGCATTGATATTTGAGCATGCTAACAAGGTGGCAACATTAGATGGCGCTGGGACGAGCAGGCGAGAATGGCGATAGCAGTGAGCATGCAAGGGTGACGCTGGTGTTTGCGCTAGCGCTGACTTTAGCGCTGGCGCTGCTGCTGGTCTTGGCGCTGGTGTTGGGATAGCGCTGGTGATGGTAGCATGGCTATAGCTGGCTGGCACTTGCTAGTTTCATGGACATAGCTTATCCGCTGTTAGCGCTGGCACTTTCCAGTGATGTGGCCATAGCCATGGCCTGCTTAGGGCTTCTCAATCACATGATACTTAGTGTTGGCATTATGCTTGGCCTTTGTGTGTGCATGCAGAACATATTTAAGGAATTCAGCCGTGGAAGTTTCCGACCTGAAACAATGTTCGATACGACTATGCATTTAAATGGTATGTATCTAATTAGTGTCTTCATTCAGGGATGGCATAGAAGCTCACTCCGAGTATTCATAATTTTGTATAATCAGCTTGTCCTGATTAATATAGATGGTCTGCATGGACACACATAAAATAACAAGGGTTTACCCGAGTAAAGCCCTGAAATTTTAGAGGCATATACATATATAAAAGAGCTACATGATTAATGTAGCCATGAGCTGAATACGCATTCTGAATTCTCTTGCGGAATATAAGACATGAGTACATATCCATAATTCTAATTCCGGCTTAGAATGTTTATACATAAACACACACACACACACACAGATATATATATATATATATGTATATTTTTTATGTCTCTACAGATGAACAAAGACAATATTACAATTTTCTCCCTTGTCAAAAATTCACGATCAACACTAGTTTATTTATCAAAGTACATAGATTTGCAAATAGTTAGATATGGTGTCGAATATAGTAGGATATTTCAAGTATGAATGTGGTATATAGTTTATATTATATTTATGAACAACAATTTGTCTTAATTGAAGATGATTTACTTGTTTCAATATAATCCAAATATCGAGATAAAACTATTTTCAGAAACGTGCATTAAATGTGTATTTTTAGATTTTAGAAATGATTATGGTCTTAACACTATAGATAATGGAGTCTTGTATTCTTAAAAACTCATCCCAGAACACGAACTTCAGTTGTGTGGAGAGTTATTGTCGAGTGTTAGTAGCCTTATATCAATTTCAAGTGACATGCGATTAACTTGTTTAAATCATTCTTCGAGATCAAGGAACACTAAAAGTACCGTTGGTGGAAAACTAGATTGTTATGTAGTTTTTCTTTAATTGTACTTGTGACTAACAAGTAGTTGTCTTCTAGATAAGTTCTTGTTTATTTCATGATCCTTCTCTTCTGCAATAAGGACACTCAAGAACTTTGAAGATCGAACTATACAAATTCAAGTGATTCAGAATTTGTGGATTGATCTGTTGATTTGGTCAACGTTAACAGACACTCCATTATGTTTAGTATTCAGTGGAGGAATCTAGTTGCTCGCATATGTTATATTGAAGATTTCGAAAATTTAAGACTTTGAAGATTGAATACTTTGATCGAGAGATACTGATTATCTACTAGACCTGGTTGACTGGGAATGAACAAGGAGTTTATTTTCTTAAATGAAACAACCTTGTGGATTAAAACGTTTTTTACAATTTCATAAACGTAATGCTCGTAGAATCAAGTTATTTACTTCGGTAGACATAAACCTTGATTGATCTTTTCAAGGAGCTTAATATATGATCATAACCTATGGATTCAAGTGTTTCAGGATTGTACCGAAGATCCTTGACTTGGAATAAAGTCAACTGTGGTCTTTTCAGAACTTGAAAAGCCTTGATATGGATAAAAGCCTTTTTTCATAGTAATTCTAAGGTGTAATCCATTACAAAATTTGATTCCTCGAGAATGAATCTATACATGACCTCTCTCTCAACTGCTTTGGCTCGTCGATGAACTGTTGGTAATTTGAATATGTTTGTGTTGATGTTCTTCCTAAGTGGGTGTTGATGGTGGATTTTTGACTAGGGATAAAATTATAAAATTTCCCTCTACACAGCAGTAAAAACATAGAAATAACCGTGCATATTTATGATGTCATATCGAAATATGAAATACTGTATTTCTACATATATATTATGCAAGAGAATTAAGAATACACAAATAACTTTAGGCTTTCTATATTTATCATGTATCCTCTCTCTCTCCCTATATATATATATATATGCCGTGTCGAACTAGTCTTAAGTCGCATAACTTCTACGAATGAATTCTTTGAACTTGTTTTGAATATGCATCAATGTTCAAACAACATCCAAATAGGTCATGTCATGGGACTAGCTTAATGTTTTATTCTTAATGAAGCTACCCAGCTCTATCATCGATCCTCGAGGACGCGCCCTGGCTAAAACATCGTCCCTCGAGGAAGCGGTCTTAAAACCCTAACTGACCCTCGAAGACGCATCCTAGACAATTATCCGGTCCTCGAGGGAGTGTCACAAAGCTCTTGGCGCTGGCCTAGTTCCAAAGCCGTACCACACATGGCGCTGGCCTATTGCCAGCGCCAATGCATATTCTCAAAGACGCATCCTAGCCTGATGCCTTGTTTTCAAGGACATATTTTAAGTCAATGACTAGTCCTCGAGGACGCATCATACCTCAACAGCCGATCCTCGAGGACACACTCTAGATTTGATGTTCTACTCTCAAGAACGCGCCTTAAACCTAGCATTAAGTTCCCAAGGTTGCGTCAAGAATCACGGTGCTGGCCAATGGCCAACGCCATACCATACTTGGCCCTGGTTCAATGACAGCGCCACCTTCCCTTTGGTGTTGGTCTAGTGCCAGCGTCGTGCCTCTAATGGCGCTAGCCTAATGCTAGTGCCATACTTCTCTTTCGCCCGTTCTCAAGAAAAGTGCACCAGGCCTTGGGAACTCTTGTATATTCTTAGCTTTAAACACTTCCAAACTTATGCCATGCTACTTTTAAGCTAGTACATGACTACTAGATTTATTATTTTTATTAGACTCGATACTGATCAATCTACTTAACCACTTAGTGAACTGAACAACTTACCTAAATAATTTAGCAGGTTATTGACTTAACTTAAACAAAATAGTAGTAGTCCATGACTTTACAATTTTTCTACGAGACATCAAATATGTCACATGGGGGATTCTCATTGGGGTATTGGTCTGGCGATCTACGGTAACGTGCGATGTGGCAACACATCCACAACGAGAACATAATAAGTAGTAGGACTGTTAAGAGCGGTTAAGAGGATGAGGGAGTGGTGGTCATACAGTCCTCCTGATTTAGCGGATATGACTCGACTAAAATCTCCACGATCATCACTTCTCCACCTCTTTATAACTTCCATAACTTACGAGGAATCAATGTGTTCACTACAAGACTATAAATAGATGGCTTCATCTATTCGAAAGAAGAACATGACAGAGATCTATCCCAGAGATAATAATCTAGTCCTCAACTACACATTACCATTTTCATCACACAATGATTTCTCAACCTTTTATTTTTCCCTCCCCTAAGATCAACCCTTCATCTCCACCTTTGTGACCAAAGCAAGACGTGAATGGCCATTTCGAGGTTTAGGCTCGTTTTGTACGATTTTGGTCTCTCAAACCTACATAAACTATTATTTTCAGTACATTTGTTTTTTACCCAAAAACAGTGGGAAAGAGAAGTATCCAAAGCCTAAATAAAGTGTCGATATTCTTTTTTTTTATGAAACGCTTTTATATCTTTGTCACTGTGCTTTCTCCCTTTCCTTTCTATCTTCTCTTATTAATATGAAATCTATAGTTTAATCATGCGACATGCTAGCGATTAAAAACCAAAAAGATATTTCTATATACGTTATTTCTGGACAAACACTCCCTTTTGCTATGTTAAGTAGTTAAACTAGTTAAATCATTCAAATGATTCATTTGAAGAGGTGGGAATAGACATTTGAGGAAGAAACTTGAGGTATGAAAGACCGGGTTCAAGGAAATAGAAGTCCCACCCTTTTTCACTTCAAGATGACAGACCAGATAGAACTGACAGATCTGAGGCATCAAACCATGAATTTATCACTTTAGCTATGAGATATACCACATAATTATCATAACCAAGGTCACTAGACTTTTCATGACACAGTTTTAGTCTCCGAGATGAAACAGTTACACATAGCTTCACAACTGGCTTACCACCCACAAGGGCGAAGAGACTCATATGTTCAACATGTGAGGGGAAAGATCGGGGTCTACTGAATGAAGTAAGATTGGAAGGTGGAAAGCTTGCTAAATAAGGAGATCTTGAGCCACATGTAACTGTATATGTGTACCTAGAACGTCTCTAATTGTTACCTAGTCCAAGAACACATGATACATCGTTTAATCAAGAGATTCGTCAACTAGTCCATCAATTAACCTGAACACCACAAAGCAACTTAAAAAAAGACCTATAAAACTGACTCCATAAAATCGATCTTGAAAAAGAGTTAATCATCCTGTTGATCCCAATTTATACCAAGATATCTAGAGAGAAACCACTCATTCATATGAACTACCTTTTTCTTCTGGGTTTCACCAACTTCATTCAAGTATCAAAAGTAAACTTCACAAAGATTTCCATGGCATGTTTTTTTATTCCCAAGAGGGGGCACTTCTTTTAACTTTCTATCCACAAAAAAATAAGACAACTCATTTGTAAACTAAGATCATTGCACTACTTCTCTCATTCTTGGACGGGTATTCCTATTGTAAAACATAGTAAAAAAGAGGATCAAAGCTCATAAACTTGGGAGCCTCACCTCTTTTCTTTTACTACTTTTCTCGCTATCTCGAGACTAGCAAATATGGCGAGTACTATCTTTCAAAATTAATCTACAAAGAACCAACCAAAAAAAATTTCACATTTTAATAGCACAAATACTTAAACTAGGCCGACATAAGTGAACGTAAAATGAGCATGCCCCGGCTATAACTCTTAGCTTAACAGGTAAAGCCCTCTTTTTGATCTTAGTGCAAAATTCTTGCCCGAAATAAGAAGATATGGATATCACTTTTCTCTTTGTGAATTAACCAAGTTGGAATCAAATAGTTTTTCCTTTGATGTTTGATTGGGGTCTTAAAGAAAACATTAGTCGTCTGATTTGAGGTCCGGTGACGATAGTCTTCACGATGGTCTGTGGAGAAACTCTTGACAATAACAGAATTGTGTTAAGAAATTCACATGCATGCGTAGGCCATATTGGTTATAGGCTCAGGGATACTGAGGAAATAGAGTAATTAGGGTTAGATTATTTTTTATGAACTACACTAAGTTGCATTTTAAGTGTAGGTGATGAACATCGTAAAATGATAGGAGAAGTAAAAGTGGTTAGGGTTTGTATGAGCACAAAAGGTTAATTAGGAATTGTCCTTGCTTAAACTAAGAAAATGGTCGTTCAAAGGATGCTTCAGTCAGAAGAAAAAGACATGATCAGTCTCAGTGAGGGAAGCTGGAAGAGATGACATCATAATTTAAGTGGCAGAGAGTTGCAGACGAAAAAGCTCTGAAAGAGATAAATTTTTGTTGGAAGCTATTATTTGTAGTTGTAAACTTGTTGTTGTCTAGAATGACCGAAAATTGGTCCATTTATAGTTCCGCAACTGATTCCTTGTAATCGAATATTCTCTTCCTTGAGTGAGTAGGTAGGTACTCACTGATGCATGTCGTAAGTGCAAAATATTACTCAAGATATTTTTTTACTATTTAACTAGTAATATAGCGATAGTAAAGATCGTTCCCACAAAGAGCTGTGTAATTGAGATGTTATTTAGATTAGCAAAACTAGAATAAACTAAAAGGGGGGGGTTTTTAGATTAATTAACTAAAAATAACAATATAATAAGAAAGAAAGATGATTAGGGAGTCATTCGCCGTTACCAAACATTGAATGAATTAATATACTTATTTATCTTTCATTAGAATCATTCATCACCAACCGTAGAATAACAATAAGCTTTGTTATCCCAAAAACTCCTTGTGTCACTGGATACAGAAGCACTCGACTACTAGATTCTATCCATCTGAGCCACCTTGAATAAGGTCTCAAGATGTAACCCAGTCGAATGTATTAAGGTTTATGAATTTAGGTTGATCCTAGCATCAAAAAGCATAAGCTCGGTCTGCTTACTAGTTTTACCTTCACACATGATTGCTCCACAGAATCCCTCTGCAAGGTCTCACGTTCTCTACTTGTGTAGGATGTGTTCGACTATTATACGTATCTAACAACTCTATAATAACAATAGAGTAATCAATAGTCCAAACAATCAAAGAATTACTCATAAACCTTCGATATAGTAAAGACAAGCGAAAATGATTCAAAATCCAAATAAACTTGTATTACTAATAAAGCTTTACGTCTAGAACATTGAATTCATCCTTAATCAACAAAAGAATTAGATACTCATGATACAAAGAAGAAGAATAAGAATGGTTTCCCCCTAATGGGGTAAAACCTAGGTTTAGATGTGAATTGTAGTATGAGAGGTAGGGTATGTTTATATCCTCTTCCAAAGATGTCTTGTTTGAGCTTTAGATGTCTTCTTTTATAGTCTTTAATGTTTGGACCTCAAGTTTCCTCTTTCTAGGGTTTAGAATCCTTCCGAGACCGTGTTTTCTTGAGTTAGAAGTCAATTTCGCGTCCAAATAAGTCCCAAGTTCGGATAATTCGGTTGGCACATTTACTAACCGAACATCTCTCTGTAAACTCTTCGAAATATTGATTTTTATGCTTCAGGTTCGGCTTATTTGAGCTGAACAATTATCAGCCGAAGTTCTCTCTGTACACTCAAGTATTTCAAACTCATTTTGCCAATAACTTCTTTGTCTGACGTCAAAATGACCTCATTCTTTTTGCGTTGGCTTCGTATTCTGTTCTTTTTAAGGTGATGATAAGAAACCATGGATTTGAATAAGTAGAATTTGGTCTTAAATCCTTCTCTATTAGTAGACTTCACTTTCTTGTTCATTCTAGCACTTTGTAGCTCCTTTTTGAATGATTCACCTAAGATGACACATAAGATAAAAAACAAGAGTAATAATGAGTAATATGCAATAACTATAGCTAAAACAAGTATGGATTTGATACTAGAAACATGTGAGTGAATCAATTATCACTCAAACATGTCGTAGACCACCAGACCAAAACCCTAAAGATATCCCCCCATGTTGTGATATAATCAGCCTTTGTGTATGATGTGTCGTATGAGAGAGTAGTATTCTCCAGAGTTGTCATAACTTTGATGGAGGAGTACTCACGTTTGCGTGTGAAGGAAAGCCTAAGTCATGTGCAGAGCTCAAGGAGTCTGGTTATATCTATGTGTGTCATGAAGAGAGCACGATCTTGGATGAGGTCAAGTATGACCTAGTTATAAACATTTTCTTACAAGAAAATAAATATATGGCCCGAACCTGGGAAACGGCTGAGGCATAATATCGTTTGTCTAGTCAAAGGAGCAAAACAAGTTATTGTCCAACCGTAGGAGCAAGGTGAGTCTTTTTCCAGTCATAAGAGAAAGGCGAGAAGTCCGTCGAGTAAAGAGCATATGCAAGGTTGTCCATCATAGGAGATGAATTCTGATGTCTGTCTTTTAAGAGAGCTGAAACCCTAATTCTATGTGAGGGTCCCCTAGTCGAGTTTGTGAGCTTTGAGGGGTGAGATAACCAGGAATATGTATAATAACGAGGGTACTTGTACACCATATTATTTCCGATATCAACCTATGCAGACTCACCTTGTATAATCTTATCGTATTGTTGATGGTGGATTTTCGACAAAGGATAGGATCGTAAAATAGCTCTCTGCCCAGCAGCAAAAACATAGAAATATCCATGCATATTTTTGACTTTGTATCGAAATATGAATTATGTACTTCTACATATATTTTGCATGAAAATTAAGAATACAGTCTCTACAAGTAGCTACTTGCATTTTACATTGATCCCGTAGTCTCTGAAATCACTACAAATTTGGCCTTTAACAACATACCACAGCTGTTGCTGAACCGAATTGCAACAGATCCCGTTGCAAAACACCCTGTTACATATTTTAGCAACGATCTTCATCTGTTGCTAATCTCGGTCTTGCTAATTTGTTTTGTTAGCCACTGGCAATATCGTTGCTAATTTTTTCTGTTGCTAATTACACGGACATCCCTACCCGAACTAGATATCATTGGTTCTGGTTTTAATTTATCAACAGATCACTCATGTTGCTAAAAAATTGCAACGACAAAAAAAAGGTCCAGTCTTCGTTGACCTAGTCAAAATCCATTCCCCCATTCATTACCCTGATTAATCAAAACTTCTGATTCAATCATATTCAACATGCCCACAAAGATACAAATTAACTACAATATCTTTCAATTGACATACAAATACACTACGTTGAGAGTCATCAGTGGATTTTATCAAAAAAAAAGAAGAATTGATGTGAACAAAATATCACTAGGAGATAGAAACGTATACAAGTATCATAACTAACTTACTGAGATGATGAAGACCACAAAAATTTGTAATATTTGACATACAATGTTCTATGTTGAGATTCATAAAAGGATGTGTGACCTAGTTTATGTAAACTGAAAGAGGCATTGAAAAACAGGGGAAGAAAGACTAATCAATAAGTAAGAAGATTGAGCTCCACCAGAAGAATCGCGAGACTGTGCTTCCTTAACCAATTTCCTCTGCAAATCATAAGTAGATTCAGCTGGTACTAAAAGATCATGTGAAGATGTGCTAGCAGGTATAATAGCCTCATTATAAAATGCATAATGCCATTTCAGTATCTCTGAAATGACTAAGTACCCCAGGTTCCATTTATTCTGATGCCAACATGGGAGTATCGATCTGAAAACAAAAAGTAGCAGTGAATCAAAGTCGAGTCCAAAGCAACCTTAACAGAAAAGATGAAATAAACAACACCAATACACCGTACATGAAAAAACAAACACATTCAGCAAAACTCAAGGAAAAACAAACCTGATACAGCTTAAACACATAATTAGACAACTAATTACCGAACCAGAATTAGATTGCCCAACTAAGAAGGTTAAAAAACAAGCAATTAAGATAAAGAAAAAACAACAGCTAAGTATCCAGTTAGGCACAAAGATAATTCAACCCACAACTAGAATAGATGTGATCTTTCTAATTATACATCTGCAAGTATCTTGGAAATCTTAAGAACTAAGATGATACAGATATAACTATGAATAAAACAATGTATCACTTCAATTAGAAGAATGATTAAAGATGCAAATAACTAGTACTAGCTCATTCTTAGCTGATCACTAGGCAATTCATTACACATAAAATGCTTATACAAAACTGTCACTTGAACAACAACAAATGATAAAGTATGGAGAGACATTCAAGTACTCGAAATATTTTCAGGACCTAAATATGCAGCATTCAGAGATAACCAACACAAGCAATACACTCATCAGCACTACAATTTGCACTCACTAAACATCCATTCATGAATACTACATAAACATCACTTCAACAACTAAATCAAAGTTGAAGAAAACATAGTCAGAATATTACCCTAGAAACTTCATAAAGAAACAAGCTAACAAAAAAACAAAACAAGTTAGCGTTAGATAAAACAGAAAACCTCATAACCACAGAAATACCTTGTAATTTTTTCTGGGTGCCAAGAACCAATTTCATCTGCAACAATACAAAAAAATAAAAATAAAAAAAGCTCATACCCCCCCTGTTAAAATCAAGGCGGAGGTATTGAACTTATGAGTTCTATCGATATAAATGAGACCATGAGATGGACCTAAAAGGGCGTTGTATTCTTACCTAAGATATGTGAACTACGATGTATTAAGACACAACCATTGAATCTGAGAGAAGCAAAACTAATTTCATTTTTTGTGTGGAAACTAATAACCGATATAGGATATCAGACAAGAAACAAGAGAGACGAACCTTCAGATATCACAACAATAGAGCTTCCATTGTTAGCGACAACTATAAAGCTAATGTAATAGTTCTTCTCTCATTGCTCCATGATCCACTCCTGTAATAATGAAAGCATCCCGCAACTTACATAATAGAAAAATTTAACGTCTAGACCTTGATCACAGCAACGTGATGAAGACATCCTGCAGATTTAAAATCCATACAAGGCCAATGTATAACAAGCTAATAATCAAACAAGTAAAATCAATCCCATAAATACAGTCTCCATTTAACAAATATACCCATTTCAAGAATCAGATAAACACTTAGCCTGACCATCTTAAAATTCTTTTAGACCTCCTCCATCACAAAAACCTTTTATTGTAAAACCACTGAGACTTAATAATGACATTAAATGCATAACAATTTTCTTTTTAGACAAAAACTCCTAACGCACAAGATAAACAACCCTTGACAAGCTTCCTAAGTATGCCAGCAGCAGTCGGGAGCATTCCAAATGCTCATTAGAAGGATTACATTAAACAAGTACAAAATTCAAACCCAATAACTCAAAAATAGGTGAAAATGTAAAACAATTCAATATTTAGGAAATGAAAACTCACACTTACTCTGAAGAATTCCATGCATCTTATAAGCTAGGCCATAACATGTCCATAACCTAGTCAAAGTGCAGTTAAAATCAATAGAATATAAAAAAATAATAATTTGGCAACTACAAATTACCCCACAAAAGCCTGTCTAAACAACAAATTACTAGAAAGGAAGTGAAAGTAAAGACTAAAACAAAGCAACACAAACAAAAATTATATACTTAGAAAATGAGGATTATGAAGAAAAAAAATCATTAAAACATGAGAAATATATACTTAACAGGAGAAATTATAACTTGCAGATTCATCGATACCCTAAAATCATATGAAAATCAGGAACCAGATCTTAGTTATGAGCATCAAGGATAACCATCATCTTAATCTGGTCATATGGTGGTGGGATACCCTCATAAGCCTTAAATCGAGAAATTGCAGCAGCCTCACTTGGTCTTGTGTGGAATCATACTAGATACAATCAAATAACAAAAAAACCCAAATCTTAAATCAAATTCAAAAATCAAAATCAAACTTGGGTTAGGGTTTATAAGAGAAAATTACCCACAAATACTCCTCCAAAGGATCTTAGCAGAAGCCCTGAAATGAATATGACCATGAGAAGGTTTATTGCTCATCCTCTTCCTTCAGAAACGAAGATACTTTATTTTCTAAAGAAAAAGACCACCAAAATGGATAGATCTGGAGTTTCCAGCTCTCCTCCTCACTATCTTCCGATTTCCAGTAACCCCATAAATCTCTTTGCAGAAGCCTCACAAACAAAATAACAAAACAACCATATTTAAAAAAAAACACCAATCTTTAAAAATAAATAAATTGGGTTTCTAGCCAAACCAAAATAAAACAAAATTACCTTGTGGGTTTTCAATTTGCAACCTGTAGCAGCAAAGAAAATTAAAGTTGGTGTGTTTTGAGGTACAAAAGAGTTTATTCACAGAGAGAATCGAAGGTGAAAAATAAGCCAGAAATATTTTGACAGAACTATGCTTCGGTGAGTTATAAAGAGAATTAGAAGAGAGAAAAATCGTTGATGCAAGCGGATCATTTTTGGATCATAGAGTTTTTGGATCTTGAGTTTTCGGCTAAGAGAGAAAGTTGAAGAAAAACTTTCAGCTTAGCGAGGTTGAACGCGTGGACGAGAAAATAAGGATAAGATTTAGGTGGAAAACTAATGGCGCGTATTGGCCATCTCAAAGACTTGGGCGGAATAATACATCAAAGTGTTGCCGACCACACGACGCACTGGCACGCTTATAATCCCCAACATTTCTATTAGCAACAGAGATATAGCAGTTACGAAATTAGCAACGGGAAATGGCAGTTGCGAAAAAGCTTAGCAACATCTCTCTTGCGTTGCTAATTAGAAACGGCTCTGTCTCTGTGCTAATCTAGGTTGCTAAATCTGAATTTGGTGTAGTGAATACATACATATATTTATTCCATATCGAACTAGTCTCAAGTCGCATAACTTCCACGACTGAATTGCTTGAACTTGTTTCGAATATGCATCAATGATTAAACAACATCAATTTAGTATACACAATAAAAGGAACATGCTAGCTTGATGCCCTATTCTCGAGGACACATTATAATTCAATGTTCAATCCTTGAAGACGTGACCTAACTCTATAATCGATCCTTGAGGACACACACTGGCTCAACATTTGGTCCTCGAGCAAGCGTCATTAAAGCCCTAACATATCCTCGAGGACACATCTTGGACCAATGTCTAGTCCTCGAGGAATGTTGCACCAACTCTTGGCGCCTAGTGCCAACATCATACCTTCCTTGGCGCTAGCCGATTGCTAGAGTCGCGCCCACTTTTGGCGCTAGCCTAGGGCCAGCATCGTATTTCTCATGGCGCTAGCCTATTGATGGCACCACGTCCATCCTTGACGCTGGCCAAATGCCAGCGCCAACCATCATTCTCGAGAGCAACATGCCTAGATCTTTGTCCGGACCTCGAGAACGCCATCTCTCATTCTGTCCTTGAGAACTCTCGTGTATTCTTGGTTTTGAACACCTCCAAGTTTATGCCATACTACTTTTAAGTTAGTACATGACTACTAAAATTACTATTTTTACTAGACTTGACACCGATTAGTCTACTTAACCACTTAGTGAATTGAACAACTTGCCTCATTAATTTAGCAAGTTATTAATTTAACTTAACTAAAATAGCAGTCCATGACTTTGTTATTTCTCTATGAAATATCAAATATGTCACATGGGGGGATTCTCATTGAGTATTGGTCTGGCGATCTACGGAAACATACGATGTGGCAACACATCCACGACGAGAAGGTAATAAGTAGTGGGACGATTAAGAGCGGTTGAGAGGATGAGGGGGTAGTGGTCATACAGACCTCCTGACTTAGTGGACATGACTAAACTGCAATCTCCACGATCATCATTTCTCCACCTCTTCACAACTTACGAGAAATCAGTGTGTTCGCCACATGACTATAAAATAGATGTATTCATCTATTCGAACTAAGAAGAACATAACAAAGATCTATCCCAGAGATAATCCAGTTTTCATCAAATAATAATGATTCCTCAACATTTTCTGCTTCCCTAGCTACCTTAAGATCAACCCATCATCTCCACCTTTGTGACTGAAGCAAGACGTGAACGGCAATTTCTTGGTTTAGGCTCGTCTTGTACGATCTTAATGTCTCAAACCTACATGAAGTACTATTTTCAATATTATTTTTTTCACCCTAAAATAATCGGTGACCACAGCGGGAGATCAACCTCTAGATTACAAAGCCGATTTTTCAACTATTCAAAATGGTGGATCTTAGGTCAGGATTAGTAACTACTTTTAATCCCAGTTATGGTAATACTAGTGGTGGCGGCTCTGAAGCCACTCCTACTACTACCAACCTTCCTCCTACCAACACCACTGCTGGCGCCACCACCATATCTCCTTCTAGTAACACTACTTTCAAGGGTACTAGAAATACTCAAGCTCCACTCAACATACTCGATGATCCAAAGACAGAAGATTCTATCCAAGATGCAGGTAGACATGACTACCACTCAAAAGGAGGTACTCACCTGTCTCAAGACCCTAACGGAACAACTTTCCCCTGAGCAACGTCATCGCCTGACGAAATAAGCCAGCAATGATGTCCTAACAACAACTGATGCAAGTACTTGAAGAGATCTAGGGGACGACAAAATTCATGTCCTCACTGATCTTGTGCTACCAAGGAGCCAACAACCCAATTTTTTCATTCGTGAGGATTTGGAGAGACTCTTGTAAAATGACAGTAAGAAAGACTCATCCTCATTTCATCAACACCAACCTCCTTACCCGCTCGAGATCCAAAGGATCACATTACCTAAAGGATACTCCTCTTCTATTTTCTCACTATACGATAGGACTGGGAATGCCCATGAACATGTCTCCCGATTCTTGGAGTCGTTAGGAAAACATAAGTACAATCATGTGCTACGTCTGAAGGAATTTTCAAAATCTCTCACTGGAAAAGCATACACCTGGTACAACAACATTGATCCCAACAACATCTCCAATTGGGAGATATGGAATTCCTTTTAAAAAAAGTAATTCTTCGTCTCCAAGCAAGTCACTTTATCAGATATGGGGAGAATGTTCCATAGGAATAAGGATCACTATAACAACAATGTGTAAAGATTCAGGATTCAAGCTCTTGATTGTCATGATCCAAATGTGACAGAGCTTTAGTTGGTGGAACTCTGCATCAATGGTATCACTACACCATATGGCCATATTTGTAACTTTTTGAATTTTAGATGTGCAGCGGATATAAACGTGCAAACATTAAAGCAATGGATATCCGTTGCTTTAATTAAGGATTATCTCAAAATAATTGAGCAACGTTTTTATACGTTTCAAATCATGGCATGATTGTAATATCAATGTTATTTAAGGTTTTTTATTATCGAATTATCTTTTTTATTTTATTGATTTCAGTTTTAAATAGTGTTAGTACCTAAAAATTGATTCTAGGAAAGCAATGTACTTTAGAAGTACTTTCTTTAGATTCGAAAATCAAAATCATACAAGGAAAGCCTAAACCACGGTAGTAGCCGTTCCTCCTTGCTTTGGTTACAAGGAGAGGAAATGGGTTGATCTTAGGGGAGGGAAGCAAAAAAAATTAAAAGAATTTTGTGTGTTGAATTGTGTGTAGAGTTGTAGAACTATTGAGAGAAATCACAGAGCTTATGAAAATTATAAGCTTGTTGTGTTTCTGAAATGGGCTAAGGAGCCTATTTATAATAGTTGAGAATTCACATGATTTCTTTTAAAGTTGTGGAGATGGTGAAGAGATGGAGAAGTGGAAGTCGTCGGGATAATGGTATAACCTCCCATTATCCTCAGAAGTTTCTGGAAAAAATATGATTCCATCATCTACTCAATTTCTACAACCGTCACTACTACTTTGTAACTTTCAGTTGCTGTAACCGTCGTCGGTTGTCAGCCAAGCAAAATTATTTCAAGTTCTTTCACTTCACAATTATAAATAAGAGTATAGTTATAAGAACAAATTCGATCCACAGGGAGATGTGAGTTGTTATTCGTATTTGAAAACTTAGGTAACAAGGGGGATTTTGTGTTTTAAGACTAAAGTAATTAAACTAATTATGCTAGAAAAAATGAATAAAGAGAATTGTTTTAGGGTAATTTCCTAAAGGGGAAACCAATCCTAATCACAACAAGGACTACACCTTTCCTTATATGGGTAGAGAGAGAAAATAGGGACCATTTCTTTGTATTATTCTTTTTCCTTTTATAGACTTTCCTCCTTAACCATCCTTTGACACCTATCTCCCTTCAACCCCTTATTATTGCTAAATCGCCATCTATCATTCTTATCCCTAACTTCTCCTTTTATTTCATTCTTATCCTCACACTTTCATGTGCATATTCCTATATTCCTGGGCGTAGCCGCCAAATTCTCAAGGTGGTGATGGACTTAGACCCATTTAGTAAGAATGACTCCCCTTATCCATGGGTAGTCATTTTTCAGGTATTAACATTAGCCCCCTCACTGTTAGGTTATCCATTGAATAGCCCAATAGTCAAACCCCTACTTGTCAAGCAGTTCTTTTTTCTTAACTGTCTTTTTAGCACGTACTCCTTGTCTCGCCCACTAGTTGGTTAGGGACATACCCCACTATATCTTCAGTTACCCTTCTCTAAATAAATGTCTCACTTTAGTTAGAGTGAGGTATCTGTTATGTATTTACAGTCTCCTCTTTACCACTTCATTTTCCTTTTTACTACGGATTTACACTTCATCGTTCTCGATATCAGACGACTCTCCCAGACATTCCTTAGCGGAGGAAGAAGAAGAAGCAGGAGAGATGGGGTCTCAAGCAGGGTCCGAGTCTAGCGGAAAGTATGACGGAGAGCCTTTCCCTCCTCCGATTGATAGCAAGCTATATTCTCTTGAAGAAATCCTTGGCATCCAGGATCTTGCTACTGCTATGCAATCCCCAACTTTTTTGGATAGTACACGGGTCCCGTCGACTAATGA
Source organism: Papaver californicum (assembly GCA_023531435.1). Lineage (NCBI taxonomy): Eukaryota > Viridiplantae > Streptophyta > Magnoliopsida > Ranunculales > Papaveraceae > Papaver > Papaver californicum. Next base: position 4,426,453 of record JAJJMC010010016.1, on the reverse strand, counting down.
TTATCTTGATTCTCGTTTAACCAATCCGGCAGTAATACATTTTTTTTCATCCCCTAAGTGGCTCATGCATTCAGAAGAAGATGACCTTCCCCTTCACCCTTTCAACAAAACTCCACGCATGGTTATTCATCGTGGGGATTATCACCTTCCAATTATACATCAGCGTTCTTCCACTGAAACTAATTCTCTCTGGAAGTCTTGGGTTGTCTATATTCATTCCAATCATGACCATTTATCCACGATCCATTCTTTGGGGATAGAGGATGCTATAGACGCATCTCTTTATTGTGTGATAGTTAGATGTAGGAGTGACATGGACATGCTTTATTCATGATGGAGTTCTTGGGTTCACACTCTTTTTTTTTGCTTGGGGTCAGGCGGCTCCCGTATTGGAGGATGTTGTGGCTTTAATGGGGTTGCAGATTCATGGGTCTCACATGTATCATGAGGCATCTACCTTTGAAGCTATGAATAATGAGAAAAAGGCTCTCTGTGCTCATTTGATTGTTTGCAAAGGTAAATCCCGGGAAGTCCGATCGAGGAAGAAGGATGATTCTTCGTAAAAATATGTCCATCTTTTTAAAGGGAAGATTGTCGATTTGAGGAAATCGGCTAAAGGGAAGTTCAAGGTCACCCCTGCTTCGGCGGTGAGGGAGAAGGCAGCTTCCCAACCTATTTGTGGGAAGATGATAGCTGATGCCATGAAGGGTTCTGTCGCTGTGCCAAGCCGACCCGCTCGAAGCGAGGCCCTTTACGGCCGCGATACTAAGGTCAGTAAAAACAAACGTGCTTCCTTTCTTTTATGGGTGAAGTATTGGGCTCCGAGTTTCGTAGATGGGAAAGTTAGTTCTCTTTTTCAAGCGGAAAAGAATACTCGTGCCGAGTTAGCAGCCTTTATTCTTTACTAGCTTTGTCATGATATTTTTGAGCACAACCCTCGTGACACCATCAAGAGTCAACTCGTGACGATGGATGTACTGATGTCACGGGGTCTATCGTTTCCTTTGGCACCCATGTTCTTAGGTGGTTTGTATCATCAGTTGGATCTCCTATGTAAATATATTCGAAGGGTAGACACTCGTCACATTTTTGAAACCTACGTTACGTCAAATTTACTTCAAGCTTGGGTGTGGGAGCATTTTCCCAAGTAAGCCTCTCCAACTAACGATTTGGCTGTTCATCGTGTGAAAAGGGTTGAGAGAGAAGATGGCTCATTGGTTATGGTTCCGACTTCTTATTATTATCCTCGTATGACCCTGTGGCGCGGGAAAGGGAAAAAAATTGTGAACACTCTTAATAAATACATGGATGTGGCTAAGGAATTTAAGCCTTTTCCCTATCATGGCGACGTTCTAGTTCTCTTCCTTATGATTTTACTACTGAGATCACGGATGTGACTATGAATTCTGAGCAGTCTTTGGAGAGTGATGACTTTGACTCTGTCATGGCCGTTCTGCCTGGTTATCTTCCTGGTTTTTATTTGGGATCATTTTTGTGATATCCTATAATTATGATCGCGTGGCTCGCCAATTAGGGTTCGACAGAGGAGTCCCGTCTCCTTATCCGAATCCATATTCTAGTGAGGAAGCTGATACTATATCTAGTTTCGTACGCTTAGTATTCAAAGGGGAGAAGCGTTTGACAGACCGATCAATTCTCTTTTCTTTCCTCCAACCTTCTCCGACACGGGAGCTTTTTGTCTCTCCAAATTGGTATTCGTTTCAGAAGAAAATCTGGAAGCAAGCTCTGAATTTTATTCTTTGTGAAGCAGACCGTCCTCCTACGTTATCTTCGGATGAACTTAAGTTGATGCATGCGTCGGGTCGTATTATGTTAGATGAGTCGGTAGCTCTTGGGTTGGATCTTAAGCCTGGTTCAAAAGGTCATCCCTTGGCCCCCTTGATTACTAATGGGACTCCCCCGGCTGACAAAGAGTTGTTGAGAAAGGAAGTTAAAAAGGAACAGATGTTCCCTCCTCCTCCGCGGAAAAAATCGACCAAAGTCCAAGCTCTTCAGCCCGCTCCGGTCTCTTCCAACCAGGTATTATTATTATTATTATTATATGTGTTATTATATATTTATTTATATTTGTTATTATTTTTTATGTTTGAGTCTCTTTTTTCTCCTTGAACGAGATGACGACCACTTTCCCACTTTTTTTTTGTGATATCAGGGCGATCTCCTTGTTGGTTCTGTCGGGTACGAACCCCGCTCCTTTATGGTTGAAGAATATCTTAACATTCCTGAACACAAGTGGTCGCAGTGACGCGGGGAGTTTACCATCTCCGCGCTTTCCCCGGTCTATCTCAGATGATGCTTCCCCCATGTCTCTTTTATAGCCCAAAGTTCGTTCTGATGCTAGTCCGACTTCTCCCCCCTTCGTGGATCGTATTTATTGTTTGGGTGTTGATTTTTACAAAGGTAGCGGTGTCGTTTCCTCATGTATTCATGTTGTTTCTCTTAACCCTCTAGTGGCTACCACTACTCCTTCTCAGGGTCAGCCTCAGGAGACACCTACCAGCTTGCTTGGATCATGTAGTCAAGGTGGTTCATTCTACTCTTATCCTGGTGTATCTCAGGACCATGTGCCTTCTGACAAAAATCTTTCTCCTACTGGTAATTATTGTTCCTTTTCGCTTTCCACGTGTCATTTTATTTATTTCATGCTTGTCCTTTTCGATCTGGTGTTGAGGCATATATATTTTATTTTTCCTATTTATACGTTTTTTTTTGCTATCTTATGTATGTTTGCTTTGAGTTTTTCGTTTTATTTATTATTCATTATTATTTGTTTCCCTTCCCTTCCCCCTCCCCTTTTTTTTAGATTCTGTCGGTGGTTCAAAGTCATCGGCGGGTTCTTCTCATCCTCCATCTGATCAATACAAGCCCTCTCCTGCTCGCGCATCGTCCTCTAATTCCTAAACTTCTGAGGTTGGTTTTGTTACTTTTCATTTTATCGTCATTGTCATTTATCATCATTTTTTACCTCATATTGTTTCCCTCCCCCTCCTTTTTTTAGACTATGAAGAAGCGGGGCAGCAATTCCGCTTTTAAGAAGGACGCTTCAAGCGTCACGAACAAAGCTAAACGCGCACATCTTGCAGGGAATGATCCCATTCTGGCTACTCAAGAAGAGTTGGACGAGGCTCTCTTATTGGCTAAACCGGAGGATCGTTCCTTTTTTCTTTTCCGCAGTTGTAAGTGCTGACGAAGACGGGGCAACTGAGAATCACAGATTAATGCATGGCTTCTGGGTTCCTTCAAATTTAGTCGTCACTTATAGATCGATTGTCGAGCGGAGCGGTCATATGGTGAACGAGGATATGATTAAGGATATGAAGACTTTAGTCTTTATGAATAAAGGTTTGCTAGAAGCTGCAGAGGGACTTTCCCGAGCTCGTGATACTCTTCCTGCTGCTGGTTAGCTAAAGGAATGGGAGTATTCCATCCAAGATGGCATAGGTCTTAAGTTTTCTATAACATGGTTGTCCCAGTTGCTGGTACGGTGAAGAGCAAGTTTGACCCGCGTTCAACCCTTCCGGATCAGATTGCTGAATTAGAGCAAAGTCTAAAGGGTTTGACCTTCCGGATCAGATTGCTGAATTAGAGCAAAGTCTGGAGGGTTTGACCAAAGTGGCTCAAGACAAGAGGACTATTTTGAACAAACTTCTCGTGATGTTTCAACAGCCCGCAGAAGGCTTGTGAGGATGAGTCTGATGAGACCCGGGTACGAGAAGACCTTGGCATAAAAAATAGGATTTGGCTGCTTTTCATGAAGTTTAAGTTTATTCTCTTTGGTTATTGGGTGTTTGTAATATGTTTGTGCTTATCCTGGATTTGGATGGTTTCCTTCTTCTTCTCTCTTTTCTCTTTCTTCTTTTATTTTTTTTTGAAAACTTGTTGGGGATTTTGATGACTTTTATTGTGACTTTTTAACTGTCTTAGGTGGTTGTTTTTTCTTTGGTACTTATTTTGGTTTGTGTGCTCATTTATTGGTGGTGCTTAAATTTCAATTAGTGGTGGTTGTCTGTTTATAAATAGTGCTCGTATTTTTTTTATTTTGTCTGCTCTTCCCTGATGGCTTATCCTGCGGTAGCTGCTTTTATTCACTGTTTGGAACAAAACTAGATCGCCTAATTGATGCTAGATTTGATGTTGAAGAGCGGTGGGAGGCCGCGTACGTCGTTCGTAATAAAGTGGCCGATCGATGGTATAAGGAGGGCCTTATTCATCTGGCGTTCACCATTCGTAACTTGGTCGTTAGTGCTTATGAGGCGGCGCTGTATGTATACGACTTGGCTAATGATGAGATGAATACCGTTGAATCGAAACCTTATGGAAGCAAATGAGACGTTTGGCAGCTTGATCAAAATATCCCTCGTACTACTAAACTACTCCGCGTTCTCCGTGTAATTGGGATGTAATTTTATTTTATTTTATTTTTTTATAACATATCTGTTGTCTTAAGCAGGGTAGTTTTCTATGTAATGTTCTTCCCTGAAATCTCTCTATATATGTGAAAGAGGATTGTGTACCCTTTCCATTATGTATCTTGACCAAATTTTTTTCTCTTTTGAAGTATGACTACTACTCATTTTGCCCGGGTCGATCGGGTAGTTATATCTGACATGAAGTTGGAGATTCGTAATCTTAAGAGGGCTATCCTTGTGTCCGACGTGAGCGGGTACACTCATCTTGTGGAGGCCCTTACAATTATGATTGTTGCCAGTCAGTCGTTATATCTGTATAACATGGATCTCTATGCCGATGTTTTAGGTTCTAAAGACAGCGCTTGTGCGTCCCTTTTGGAATCCTTTGTCAATGCTCGTGAGAAAATATAACATGATAAGCGAAATTTAGCTCGCATGACTGTGTATTTGTGTCGCCCACGCGTTTATTTGCTTACTTTTTGTACTCGTTATGATATTATATAAATGTTGTCTATATCTCCCCCCTCCTTTTTTTTGTCTGGATGTTTTTAGAGTATGCCATGGATGTTTTAATTGAATGGTCGAACAGGGGCATTTTGCTCTTTGCCACTTTTGTGACCGTTGTGGTATTTTAATTGAATGGTCGAACAGGGCGGTTTGCCCTTTATCGCTCTTGTGACCATTTAGTTGAGTGGTCGAACAGAGACGTTTTGCTCTTCGTCGCTCTTGTGACCATTGTGGTATTTTATAAGTGGTCGAACAGGGGCACTTTGCTCTTTGACGCTTTTGTGACCGTTTAGTGGAGTGGTCGAACAAGGGCGTTTTGCCTTCTGTTGCTCTTGTGATCATTGTGGTGTTTTGGTTAATTGGTCGAACAAGGGGGCTTTGCCTTCTGCCGCTCTTGTGACCATTTGTGTTATTTTGATTGAGTGGTCGAACAGGGGCGCTTTTCCCTTTGCCACTCTTGTGACCATTGTAGTATTTGTTAAGTGGTCGAACAAGGACGCTTTTCCCTCTGCCACTCTTGTGACTGTTTAGTTGAGTGGTCGAACATGTGTGTTTTTCCCTCTGTCTCTCTTGTAACCCTTTGTGATATTTTAATTGAGTGGTCAAACATGGGTGCTTTTCCCTCTGCCGCTCTTGTGACCATTGTAGTATTAGTTGAGTGGTCGAACAAGGACGTTTTGCCCTCTGTCGCTCTTGTGATCGTTGTGGTGTTTTAGTTAAGTGGTCGAATCAGGGGCACTTTTCCCTCTGCCGCTTTTGTGAACGTTTGTGATATTTTAATTGAGTGGTCGAACAGGGGAGTTTTTCCCTCTGCCTCTCTTGTGACAATTGTAGTATTCGCTAAGTGGTCGAACAGGGGCGCTTTTCCCTCTGCCGCTCTTGTGACCGTTTAGTTGAATGATCGAACAGGGGCGCTTTGCCATCTGTCACTCTGGTAACTGTTGCATTTTTCTTTAGGGGTAAATAAATGAAATAAAACAAAGCTCTTTTTATTAAAGGTCAAAAACATTTTTCCATAGTATTGCTCATGTATGAAATCCTTTCAGTCACTTGCCATTGATATGTGTCTTGATCTTGGAACCATCCATCCGTTTTAAGTGATAATATCCTCTTTCAGTCTTCTTTCGAATTATGAAGGGTCCCTCCCAGTTGGTTGTAAACTTCCCAGCGTCTGTGTTCCTGTACATGTGATACAATTTTAAGCACTAAGTCGTCAACCTTGAGAATTCTTTCTCTAACCTTCTGGTTGTAGTGGTTGGCAACGCGCTTCCTATATGCTTCAGCAAAACGTTCAACACGATGTCTCCTTTCTTCTATTGTATCCAGATGGACGAAACGACTGACCTCGTATGGCGTGGCTAGACTCTCCATGGAAACTCTCCCCGAAGGAACGATAATTTCTATGGGTAGAATGTCATCTTCCCCATAGAACAAAAAGTAGGGTGACGCCCCCGTCGAGCTGCGCTTAGAAATCCGATATGCTCATAATGCTAGCGGTAACTGCTCTTGTCATTCCCTATAGTGATCGTGCACGGTTGTGCTCAGGATTCTTAGCAATGTTTTGTTGGTGGATTCTTTCTGGCCATTTCCCTGAGGTTAGTATGGAGTGAATGTATGGAGACGGGTGTTGTATTGTTCCAATAAATTGTAAACATCCTTGTTGATGAATGATTTGGCATTGTCTGCTCTGATGATCATTGGAGCTCCGAACCTGCATATTATATTCTCTTTGATGAACGCGGCGATAGTTTCTCCAGTATAATATTTCAAGGGGATTGCCTCCACCCATTTTGAACTATAGTCGGTCGCGGTGATGATATATTTGTGTCGCTTGGAGGAGTTCGGGTTTATCGACCCAATCAGGTGCAGGCCCCAACTGTAGAACGGCCAAGGCGTGACAATGCTATGTAGCTCAGACACCTTATGTTTGACATCTTAGACACCTATTTACATGCATTTTTGTATCATTTTCCATGGTTGGCCAGTAGAATCCTCCTTTAACTTGCGCATCCCCTGATGTTTGACATCTTAGACACCTATAACTTGCGCATCCCCTGATGTTCCGCGTCATTGGACTTGGTCATGACTTTTATTGCCTCTTCTTTTGATAGACATCTCATGATCGCGTTGATGCAACTCCTTCTATACAGAATCCCTTCATTTATAAAAAAAAATTGTTGGATTTTTTCTGTATTTTGAGTGTCGCCTTTCTCTCCTCGGGTAATTTGCCATGTTGGATGAAATCTATATATGGTTGTCTCCAATTGTCTTCTTCTTCCATGTATACCTAGGCCGGTTTTGGTGGTACTTGGAAGTCTCTGAAACTATCTTAGATGGGCGCCGCTTGGGCTACCATGATGGGCCAATATACCCCAGTCTTTGTAGTCGTCGATATAGGAGGATACTACATGTTTGTCTACATGCCTCCTCATGCATTCTTTGTATTGTATCTTATGTTTCCCTTTTACTCAAGCAACCCCCTAGCGTTATAAGATAGAGCGTGCCTCGAACTTTTATGAATTGTTTTAACACTTTTATCGAGATAGCATGCTCTTCCTGGTTTTTACGAGATTCTCGAGATATATCTTTCGCCAATCGTCTGCTTCTTCGAAAGCCGCGTCTTTTCTCCAAGTGCTAGGTAGCTCTCTTCGCTTTACCATTATGGTTCCTTCCTCTTTTCCGTTCAACTGGATCTTCGCAGCGAGCGTAGCTAATGCATCTGCGTGCCTGTTGGAACTTCTTGTTGTGTGTTCAACCGTAGTTGATCCTATCTTAGTCATTAGGTTTTGTACTTCCGCTCGGTATGGTTCTAAGTGAGCCTCTATCACTTGAAACTCGCCACTTACTTGGACGACAATTAGCATAGAATCCCCTATGACTTCTAAGTTTCCAAGGTAGATATCCTTGACCATTCTCAATCCAATATTAATATTTCTTACTCGGCCACGTTATTGCTACAGTGAAAGTCTAACTTGAAGGTATAAGATAATAGCTCTCTGGTGGGTGTTTCGAATACGATGCCCGCACACTTGTTCGAACTTGGGATATCGTAACTCGAAATCCTTCAATACCCGGCTGACGTAATAGATGGGTGATAGGTTGATGTTCCCTCTATCTTGTGCCAAGTCCGCTTTAATAGCCAATTTTGTGAAAGCGGTGTAGAGGTAGAGGGGCTCTTCTTTGAGAGGAGGTCTGAGTACCTAAGAACTTACCATACATTGCTAAAGTTTATGGAACGCGTCCCGCTGTATTTCACCCCACTCGAATTTTATGTTTTTTCTTAACATTGGGAGAAACGTGGTTAGTAGTTGGCCGAGGCCCGGGATGAAACATCGTACGTATGATATTCTTTCGATGAAGGCTTGCATCTCCTTCACATCCTTGGGGGGTGTCATCATGGTGATATCCTTTATCTTTTCCGGATTGACCTGTATCTCCTTATCCATCACCATGAAACCGAGGAACTTGCCCGAGGTTACCCCGAAAGTGCACTTTAGCGGGTTCATTTTTAACTTGAATCTGAGACATTTGTCAAACGCCCGTTACATGTGTTCAACATGGTCCTCTCTCACTCTTGATTTAACCACAATATCGTTCACATACACTTGAAGGAGGAGATCATGGAAGATCAGTGTCATTGCCCTTTGATAGGTAGCTCTTGCGTTCTTTAGCCCAAAGGGCATGACCACATAATAAAAGTTACCATACAGTGTCTGAAATGTTATTTTGAACGCATCTTCAACGGCCATTCTGATCTGATTGTAACCACTAAATCCGTCCATGAATGAGAACATCATGTGTCCGCTCGTAGTGTCTATACGCGGTAGCGGGAAATCATACTTTGGGCACGCTCGATTGAGGTCTCGGTAATCCACACAGTATCTAATCTTTCTATTTTTTTTTACGAATGATACGACGTTAGCCAGCAAGGTGGGGTGTTGTATAGGTTTTATAAACTTAGCTTCCAACTCGACCTTTTCTTTTATCACTAAGTTGGTTTCTTGCGGGAAGTCGCGGCTTCTTTGTTCAACAGGTCGGAATTCGGGTGAGAAGCCAAGATTATGAGCAACAAGGTCACAGTTTAATCCTGGCATCTTGTCGTACTTGAAACCAATCACATCCTTGTATTCCATTAGCAATCCGATCATCATGTCTTTTTATTCTCCTTTTAAGTTTCTACTTATTTTGATAAGTCGTTGTTCATCTTGCGTTCCTATGTTTACTTTTTCCATCTCGTCTACAATCATGTCTTCTACACCGCGCTCCTCTTTTATTTCCATTGTGCCTCTTTCTGTTGAGTCTAGAAGTGACTCGGCCTCTTCAACTAGTCCCGAGGGTGACTCCGTTATTTCTTGGTCTATTAAAGCTAGAACGAACTCGTGCTGCTCGAGAGTCCCCTCGGTTGATTGCTATAAGCGATATACATGTCCCCCCTATGGCCTTGAAAACCTTCGGAACTGGGAACATTCTTGTGATTTATGTTTCTGTGGGGGGGGGACTAACTGTCATCCGTGACGGGCTGAATACCGATTTTGTCGTTTTATTGTTAGCGGCCGCTTCGTCCTTCTATTTAGGTAGCAGGGTAGGTGTGTCCTCTGGCACCTTTTCTATTTCCTTAGGTGTATCATAGAAAACAGCATCCTCCATGTATGTTTCTTCCGGCCCGAAGGGGTTATTGGTTACTACGATCCGGTATTGTTACCCTCCCATGTTCATCTTTACGCATTAGTGATAAGTCGATGCCACAACCTTCTTCTTGAGAAACCATCCTCGTTCTAACAGTATATGGAAAGTCATGTCATCTTATAACACATAGAATGGCGTAAGGCCCTTTATTGGTCTGATCCTTACTACTAGGCTAACGATTCCTATCGTTGTTTGAGTGTTCCTTCCGAATCCCTTTACTTTGGTAGCATGCATGCGAATGGCCGATCGTTGTACACCTAATATTTCCAGTGTATGAAGTGAGATCATATTCAGGGATACGCCTCCATCGATGAATGCTCTCTTCATTTGTTACTTGTTGATGGTCGCCGTGAGGTAAAGTGGTCGAAGATATTCTTCTGGGTAGAAGATGTCCTCGTCTGTGAAGGTGATCGATCCCTTTGGTGTTGGGATGTAGGGTTTACCAGCGGCTATCGCTGCGATGGCCTTTGCTGCCTCATGAGTCTGGTTTTTTCTGAATACCAATGAGTCGAAGAATTACTGAGCCAAGATCATTTTAGCAAATTTGTTGGTTATGCTTTCGGTATTGTCGAAGCTCGGGACCTCTTTCTCCTCTGCAGACGCTTCTTCCTCTGTTGGTTGCCAGGGCCTACAAATGTCCTCCAGTGGTTTGTGCGACAACATCATGACCTGGTGCTGGGGAAGCATATTTTCGTTGATTGCATGGCTTCCCATTTCAATCTCCCCCGTATTTTTCTTTCGTTGAAAGATGACGTGAAGACGGAAACATTCTTGAGTTGGGTGATCCATTCGGCGGTGGTAGTGGCAGTATCTAGTGTTGCTCTTGTTGACCTTATTGATGTCTACGACCAAGGGTGGTAGTGTTACTTTCTGATTTGCTAACCACTGTTCGTGCAGACCGATGATCTATTCCAGGCTACAAGGTATAGGTGGTAATCGGTTTAACTCCGTCCTAGGCCCTCTGTTACCTCGTCCCGCATTATAGGGATGAAACGTGGGGGATTTCCTCGTGTCATGGTTGATCGAAGCACGACTGTTGAATGCTGGTACCGATACAATATTGACCGAATGTTTCCATGCGCGCTCCATATTTTCTAGGCTCAGTACGTCCGCGCAATCTTCTATTCTGGATGTCGCTTCTTCTAATTCCACAAACGACTGGAATTTGAAGTTTACGAGATTCCATTTAAACATAGGTGTCATTCCGTGCATACAGATTTCCACTAGGGTTTCTTCCTTGTTGTTTCCATGGCACTCGAGAGAGAGATTCCGGAATCGTGTGATGAATTTCCCGATTTCCTCTCCCATTCTTTGATTACACTTGTTTTGATCAATCATCATGACCTTCTTCTTCGTTGAATAAAAATTTCTTAAGAACAAAGAGCTCATTGCTGACCATGACTCTATACTTATAGGCTTCAGGTTGTCATACCAAGTGAAAGTCGTATCTGATAAAGACTTAGGGAACTTTCTTAAGCACAATTTTCCGTCGGACACGTACGCATTCATCGTTGATAAGAATCGACTAATATGTTCACGAGCGTTTCCATGTCCATCGTAGGTCTTGAACTTGAGAGACGTGTATTCTTCCTGATACTAATACTCGGCTACCTCTACCGAGTATGGTGTGTTCATGGAATCATAATTATCATGCTTGACTACCCTATAATGCTCTTACAGGTATCTGGCGATCGTCTCCTGTGATGCCCCTCGGGAGGATCCCTCATCATCTGGTTTTTTCTTCGCGGCCGCCGCTTCCTCTTCTGCTTGTTTCATAAGCTTCCTAATCTCCTGTAGACGCCGATTATGCCCCTCCATTTCGGTTTGCATGTTATGTGGAGTTTTCTTCCGTTGAGCTTCTTGTATTGGTTGTTGTTTGTTCATATTAACCAGCGTTTCTACCTTTTCCGCGTGAGACGTTTATACGATTGGTGAGTTGAAGATAGCTTGTCTTGATGACAAGGTTCATCAACAATTCTGAATCTCAAAACCCTAGTCTAACAATAGATATGCATTCATGCTTAGTTAGTATCGCTCTTATACAAACATTCACACAATCATATCTGGCGATAATAAGTAGTAAAACAAGAACGATAATGATTTGATTAAGATACAAAACTAATATATTAATCAAGTAACATGTTTATGATATCCAACTAAATCCTTAACCAATGTGAAAGGTTTAAATCATCATGGATTTCTCAAAATCCATGGAAAATATAGAAGAACGCAAGTAAAGCAAACCCTAGAAATCGTGATGTTTAATCGTAACTCCAAGTCCCAGCTCCTTGTTTTTCGTATGTTGTAAAGTCCCTTCTCCAAAGTTTAGGAAGTCTTATTATATAGTTCTCTAGAATTTAATTCTTTTGAGCTTCACTGGGACCCATATTCCTAAAAAATAGAGTCAAAACGCGTCAAAAGTGTGCCAGCAAGTTGTCAGCTTCGACTATTATTGTGTGGACCTTTCCATCCAAACCTGACAAGTGATTTTTGCTCCAAAGTAGTGTCAGGTTCGACCACTAATGGATGGGAAATTACCAGCCGAACCTACCTCTGGACACTCACCTCTTTTTGTTGCTCCAAAGTTCGGCTACTATGCTCCAAACTCATTATTAGCGGAACATCTCTTTGTAAACTTTGTCCAAAACTCATCTTGGGGTTCGGATACTATTATTGGATCATTTTGTGGCCGAACATCCTCATGGATACTTCAAAAACTTGATTATTCAGCTTTAGGTTCGGCTGATTCGTGCTAAGCAATTAGTAGCCGAACTACTCTCT
>JAJJMC010010016.1:4392105-4414039 GCA_023531435.1 Papaver californicum | reverse complement strand
CTTGTTTTGCCCATAACTTCTTCATCTGATGTCGGAATGACCTTATTCTTTTTGCATTGGATTAATATTTCAATTTACTTCAAGACAAAGTGAAGAAATATTGGATTTGAATGAGTTCCACTTGGTCCTTTCTCTAGCTCCAATTGTAGCACTTGACTTCCTTGTTCATTTATTGTCATAATGAACTCATTTCTTCTTGTTTCGTTGAATCCACTTCAAAACTCCTAAGAAACTAAAAACAAACAAAATCAAAGTAGAATGATATAAAAAAATAAAAATAAATCAATGAATTAGAGTATCAAACTAATGCAAATAATGCACCTATCAAATTTTCCCACACTTGCGTTTTACTAGTCCTCGAGCAAACCACCTAACTAAAATAAACTAAAATAAAACAACTCTCTTTAGTTGAGGATACGGTTAAACTTAGCATGTGTAACAAGCCTTTAAAGCCCTAGGTGTCCCTAGTGGATGAGTTATAGTCTCGTGAGGGTTTACAAGAGGTATACCCACCAAAACTAAATTCCAACTATTCAAATACTCCAAATTCACATAGAAATATCAAAGATCATGATTCTCGTGTTTAACACTTGAGTTGGGAGAAAACAACTATATGAAAGAATCCATCCTCGATAGGCGATCGAATAAGCATTTCGCATCGACTTCTGCCTCACCAATAGGGTTTTATGAAATTGCACAGAAAACGCACTTTATGGTTCTCATGTGTAAAGGCATGAATGAAGATAGAAATCCTGCACACATTGAATGGTGGGAAGGAAAATGAACCTTCTGAATTATATGAAGATGTTATCCCATAAACGTGGGACGAAAAAGAACCATTTTTTTTCCTGATGACCTCTAAGAAATGAAATCAACCACTAAACGAGGATGGGAACATTTACTTACCTTCTCACCCCGATTCACAATCAACACCACTCTCACAGCATCCAATATAAACGTCTTCAGTCTTCAACTGTTGATGATGAACTCTTGAACTTCGTAGATTCTTGACAATTATAATTATTTTCCTCAATTCCTTGTTGTTTGAAACTTCTTTATAAATTTCTTCTTCCCCACGAACTTATTGGATGAATACAAAAGAAACATACACTAAAACAATATAAAACATTTTTTTTCTTTTTTTTTTAGTAGAACAAAATAAAATACAAACTGAAAAATAAAATAAAATGAACAATGAAACTACTATGGCCGTGGGATAAGGACTTTACCACTTGATTCTTCATAACTTGTATCTCGATAACATAAACTTCATCAACACCCATCTTTTGATTTCCTTCGCTCTTGTACATAAGTCTTCAACAAGTATATATAATTATTCTCTTTGTCTTGTTGCTTCACTAGAGTATGAAATTTGCTCTTTCTTGTATCGTTGCTTGTAAAACTTGAATGTGTTCAACTTTCCTTCAATTTTTTTATGCTCCGCTTGTTGAATATAATGGTGTTTCTGTGGACCTGTTGTTGTCAAGAGAATGGTGCCAACTGCAAATAAGACTACAAGATAGAGTTAGCAATTATGAGGACACCTTCATGATTGATAGAAATAGCACTCAAGAGATCAAAAAGTAGTGCTGAAATTGGTGCAAAGTTGGGTAGCTCATCATTCTACACGGAATTTGTGTATGAGGACACACACTCTAAAGCATACTTTTTAGAAAGCTACAAAGAATTGAAGGTCTGGGGCCTCGCTTGATGTAATAGGTAGTCTCCACTAATGATTGATTAGCTTCTTTAATATTGTATTCTCTCTGCACCTAATTTTCCACTGGTGGTTTAGGTCCCTTTTTGTCAACTCTAGCCTCTCAACAACTAAGCAACCCGAATATAGTTCTCTAATACCTATAGGTGACTCTAAAATATCTAAAAGTTGGAGGTTTTCATGCAACTCTGTACAAAAAGTTTTAAAAAAAATTCTACCTCAAAAAACTTACAAAAGTGAATACTAAAAATCTAAATGCTTAACCACTCTCCCACACTTAAACTTTACATTGTCCTCAATGTAAATTGATTCTTCCAATGTAAAATTCAAAGTGGGAAATCTTATAATATGATATGCAAAAAAAAATAAACTAAAAAGATAAAGATAGAAATACAAAACCAATGGGTTTCCTCCCATTAAGCGCTTGGTTTAACATCGTCAGCCCGGCTGTAGACTTTTTCTGCTACTCATTATCCTGCGTCTAACACATTATGAAAACTCGATTGAGCATTGCTTGGGCATCGCATTGCTTCAAAGATACTGAAAATTATGACCTCTTCATCAAACTCCATAGTCAATGTGCCGTCATGGACATCAATCTTTGTTCTAGAAGTGCTCAAAAGTGGTCTACCTAATGGTAAAGGTGTACATGGGGATGAATTATCATCTCTAATATCTAGAACATAGAAGTCCACTGGAAATATTAGTCTGTTTACCTGCACCAAAACATCCTCAACAACCCCTTTCGGGTAAACATTAGATCTATTGGCAAGTTGAATAACTATACCGGTCTCCTTGAGAGGACCAAGATGTAAAGCATTATAAATTGAAGCAGGAATAACATTAATAGTAAAGCTTTTGTAAACCTGGTTTTACCAATTGTGCATGGAATATTAAAGCTACCGGGGTCTTTCAATTTTGGTGGAAGTTTCTTTTCAAGAAACGCTGAAGCATTCTCCCCCACACTTATTACTTCATTACCGGTTAACTTATGCTTATTAGTACACAAATCTTTCAAGAACTCCGCGCAACGAGGAACTTGTTTGATTGTTTCAATTAGAGGAATGTTCACTTGGACTTTCGTGAAAACATCCCAAATCTTTTTATCTTGTTCCACCTTCTTATTATCTTTAGCGAACCTGTCAGGAAAAGGTATAGGAGGAACGTAGGTAGAAACATGAGATTGAGGATTTTCTTTTGATACCTGACTGTTTTTCAGAGGAGTTATGAGATTTTCCTCTTTAGTCGGCTCCTTTAGAGATTTTTTATTACTCCCAATAGTAATTTATGGTTACACAGTTTATGTACCACTTCTCAATATAGCAGCATCAACAATCTCTCTTGGTTCAACAAGAGTCTGAGAAGGGAGTTTCCCACTATCTTGTTCCTTTAACTGATTAATCTCACTTGCCATATCACCAATCTGCGTATGCAACTCATTAATGACATTATCAGTTTTCTGCTGATTTAGATCTATTAGTTGTAGATTATGTTGTACTACGGAGATTAAAGTCTTCATCAAAGTAAGCATCTTTGATGATTATGAATTTTGAGCTATTTGTGGTTATTGTTGTACTTTAGGTTGGAACTCACTAGAACGATTATGAACATGATCTGCAACTGTAGCTTCCTTGATAGCATAACTAGAGCGTGACTGGCCTACATCCTTGATCATAGATGTTGGAGTAAGGATCACACTTTTGTGTTTGATGGCTTGAGAAAAAAGCGTTGATGTGTTCCTCATGCTCATAAGCTCGACGAGATGGTTGTACCTCCACAGATGTAATTAATTGTACATTGCTGTCAGGTTGCCTACCTATTCACGTAGCTCAGTCATCTCGTCAACATGATTAACTCTCTTGATAAATGGATCTGATAAACAACTTGAGAATTGTTGAGAATTTGGTGCCATTTTCTCGATCAATTCTTTAGCTTGTGATACTGTTTTGTTCATTAAAGCACCACCATTCGCAGCATTAAGGAGATTTCTGTCACCCGATAATAAACCATCGTAAAAATCATGGATAATCAATGAGTCACCAAATTGATGATGCGGGTAGCTGGCCACTAATCTCTTATAACGTTCCCAGCATTCATACAACGTTTCTCCTCCTATCTGTTTAATCCCATAAATCTTTTTCCGAATTTGAGTTACCTTAGATTCAGGAAAATACCTCTCTAAAAATAGTTTCTGCAAACCATTCCATGTTGTTATACTGCCACAGGTAAATAGTATAACTATTCCTTAGCGGTGTCTACCAAGAAGAATGGAAAACCTCATAATGTAGCTCCATCTGCATTAGTCTCTGCCAATAGCATGGCCATGACCATATTATGGAAATCCATTAGATGTTTGTTCGGATCTTCAGTAGCCATTCCATGGAATTTGGGAAGCTCTCGAATCACCCTGACTTGATCTCGAAGTTGGATGTAGTTTGAATACACCATTCCTGAGTATCCAGCTTGTGAGAAGCTAGTTTTTTGAGTGTATGATTTTCATCACCTATTGCTTCTTTTGGATTGTCTTTCAGTAAAGTACCTGAAACACAATTCTTAAAACGAAATTAAAACAAAAATAAGAAATCAAAAACAAAATAACAATCCGTTATGCCTCCCCGGAAGCGGCGCCAAAATTTGGTCGGTTGTCATCCAAGCAAAATTATTTCAAGTTCTCACTTTAAAATTATAAATAAGAGTGTGGTTTTAAGAACAGATTCGATCCACATGGAGATATGGGTTGTTATTCGTATTTGAAGACTTAGGTAACATGGGGGATTTTGTGTTTTAAAACTAAAGTAATTAAACTAATTATGCTATCAAAAATGAATAAAGAGAATCAATGGGTTGAGAGTACCGGTTAAGGGTTCACTTTCAATCATAATACATGCACGTTTATTAATAACTAGAGTTGTCACTTGATCATTCATTAACAAGAGCCCTAGAGCACCCCATCGAAAGCATACTCTGGTAAATTCTTCATGTCATCATATACCATAATGATGAATATGTAATTGCTACTCAAAGACCAACCTAATACAACGTTCTACCAAGTTTAATCCCTCAAGAAATTTAAGTTCAATGAATTAGGCTAATCAATGCAATAAATATACTACGAGTAATCTATTTAACACAGGTCAATCTTCTACGTGCAATCACACGAAGGTTTTGAATACAATTGGTAATGATAATATGCTACTTATGACAAGGTTCATCAATAATTCTATATCTCAAAACCCTAGTCTAACAATATATATGCATTTATGCTTATTTAGTAGCGCTCCTAAACAAACATTCACACAATCATACCTGGCGATAATAAGTAGTAAAACAAGAACGATAATGATTTGATTCAGATAAAAAAACTAATATATTAATCAAGCAACATGTTTTTTATATCCAACTAAATCCTTAACCAATATGAAAGGTTTATCTCATCATGGATTTCTCAAAATCCATGTAAAATATAGAAGAAAGCAAGTAACGCAAACCCTAGAGTTCGTGATGTTTAATCGTAACTCCAAGCCCTATCTCCTTGTTCTCCTTGTGTTGCCAAGTCCCTTATCCAAAGTTTAGGAAGTCTTCTTGTATAATATTCTTGAATTTAGGTCTTTTGAGCTTCACTGAGATCCATATTCTTAAAAAATAGAGTCAAAACGCGTCAAAAGTGTGCCAGCAAGTTGTCAGCTTCGACTACTATTGTGTGGACCTTTCCATCCAAACCTGACAAGTGAGTTTTGCTCCAAAGTAGTGTCAGGTTCGACCACTAATGGATGGGAAATTACCAGCTGAACCTACCTCTGGACACTCACCTCTTTTTGTTGCTCCAAAGTTCGGCTACTATGCTCCAAACTCATTATTAGCGGAACATCTCTCTGTAAACTTTGTCCAAAACTCATCTTGGGGTTCGGATACTATTATTGGATCATTTTGTGGCCGAACATCCTCACGGATACTTCAAAAACTTGATTATTCGGCTTCAGGTTCGGCTGATTCGTGCTAAGCAATTAGTAGCCGAACTACTCTCTGTAGACTCAATCTTTCAAAGCTTGTTTTGCCCATAACTTCTTCATCTGATGTCGGAATGACCTTATTTTTTTTGCATTGGCTTAAT
Source organism: Papaver californicum (assembly GCA_023531435.1). Taxonomy (NCBI): domain Eukaryota; kingdom Viridiplantae; phylum Streptophyta; class Magnoliopsida; order Ranunculales; family Papaveraceae; genus Papaver; species Papaver californicum. The sequence goes on along the minus strand of JAJJMC010010016.1, from coordinate 4,408,211 downwards.
CTTCCAATTTACTTCAAGACAAAGTGAAGAAATATTGGATTTGAATTAGTTCCACTTGGTCCTTTCTCTAGCTCCAATTGTAGCACTTGACTTCCTTGTTCATTTATTGTCATAATGAACTCATTTCTTCTTGTTTGGTTGAATCCACTTCAAAACTCCTAAGAAACTAAAAACAAACAAAATCAAAGTATAATGATATGAAAAATAACAATAAATCAATGAATTAGAGTATCAAACTAATGCAAATAATGCACCTATCAAATTCCCACACACTTGCGTTTTACTAGTCCTCGTGCAAACTACCTAACTAAACTAAAATAAAATAAAACAACTCCCTTTAGTTGAGGATACGGTTAAACTTAGCATGTGTAACAAGCCTTTAATTCCCTAGGTGTCCCTAATGGATGAGTTATAGTCTCGTGAGGGTTTACAAGAGGTATACCCACAAAACCTAAATTCCAACTATTCAAATACTCCAAATTCACATAGAAATATCAAAGACCATGATTCTATGCTTAAATCTTGAGTTAGGAGAAAACAACTATATGAAAGAATCCATCCTCGATAGGCGATCGAATAAGCATTTCGCATCGACTTCTGCCTCACCAATAGGGTTTTATGAAATTGCACTCAGAAAACACACTTTATGGTTCTCATGTGTGCAGGCATGAATGAAGATAGACATCCTGCACATATTGAATGGTGGGAAGGAAAATGAACCTTCTGAATTATATGAAGATGCTATCCCATAAACGTGGGACGAAAAAGAACAATTTTTTTTTCTGATGACCTCTAAGAAATGAAATCAACCACTATACGAGGATGGGAACACTTATTTACCTTCTCACCTGATTCACAATCAACACCACTCTCATAGCATCCAATAGAAACGTCTTCAGTCTTCGGTCTTCAACTGTTGATGATGAACTCTTGAACTTCGTAGATTCTTGACAATTATAATTATTTTCCTCAATTCCTTGTTGTTTGAAACTTCTTTATAGATTTTTGTTGCCCACGACCTTATTGAATGAACACAAAAGAAACATACACTAAAACAATATAACACATTTTTTTTCTATTTTTTTTATTAGAACAAAATAACATACAAACTGAAAAATAAAATAAAATAAAATGAAAAATGAAACTACTATGGTCGTGGGATAAGGAATTTACCACTTGATTCTTCATAACTTGTATTGTCTCGATAACATAAACTTCACCAACTCTCATCTTTTGATTTCCTTCGCTCTTGTACATAAGTCTTCAACAAGTATATATAATTCTTCTCTTTGTCTTGTTGCTTCACTTGAGTATGAAATTTGTTCTTTCTTGTATCGTTGCTTGTAAAACTTGATTGTGTTCAACTTTCCTTCAATTTTTTGATGCTCCGCTTGTTGAGTATAATGGTGTTTCTGTGGACTTGTTGTTGTCAAGAGAATGGTACCAACTGCAAACAAGACTACAAGATAGAGTTAGCAATTCTGAGGACACCCTCATGATTGATAGAAATAGCACTCAAGAGATCAAAAAGTAGTGCTGAAATTGGTGTGAAGTTGGTTAGCTCATCAATTTACCCGGAATTTGTGTATGATGACACACACTCTAAAGCATATTTTTTTAGAAAGCTACAAAGAATTGAAGGTCTGGTGCCTCGCTTGATGTAATAGGTAGTCTCCACTAATGATTGATCAGCTTCTCTAATATTGTATTCTCTCTGCACCTAATTTGCCACTGGTGGTTTAGGTCCCTTTTTGTCAGCTCTAGCCTCTCAATAACTAAGCAACCCGAATATAGTTCTCTAATTCCTATAGGTGACTCTAAAATATCTAAAAGTTGGAGGTTTTCATGCAACTTTGTACAAAAAGTTTTTAAAAAAATTCTACCTTAAATAACTTACAAAGTGAATACTAAAAATCTAAATGCTTAACCACTCCCCCACACTTAAACTTTACATTGTCCTCAATGTAAATTGATTCTTCCAATGTGAAATTCAATATGGGAAATCCTATAATATGATATGCAAAGAAAAATAAACTAAAAAGATAAAGATATAAATACAAAACCAATGGGTTTCCTCCCATTAAGCGCTTGGTTTAACATCGTCATCCCGGCTGTAGACTTTTTTTGCTACTCATTATCCTGCGTCTAACACATTATGAAAACTCGATTGAGCATTGCTTGGGCATCGCATTGCTCAAAGATACTGAAACTTATGACCTCTTCATCGCATTAAATCCCCTACTTGGCGCAGAACGAGTAATGTTGTGTGGTAAGCACTAGATGGTGGTCTTCCAGACGAAAAAATATGTGATTTTTATTGTTTAATATCACTAGAAGAGTAACAGTTGGCTGAGCAAGTTTTGGTATGTACTCTCAGATATTTGGAGCATTCTTCTTCTATCGTAGTAATAACGGGAAGGTATTTGGAACATTAGTTGGTTGTATAGAGTGTGGAGGCAATGATGTCGTAAAATTAAGATGATGTGTTTAGGCAGTGATTCGTCTGTCATCAACCCCAAAGATGAGTGTTAGTCGTGAACACTAAGATGAATGTGGAGGCAGTGATTCTGCTATCAGACATGAAGATGGGTGTTAACCGTGAACACTAAAATGAGTGTGGAGGCAGTGATTCTTCCATCAGACATAAAGATGAGTGTTAGATGTGAACACTAAAATGAGTGTCCATGGAGGTAGTGATTCTGCTATCAGACACGAAGATGAGTGTTAGCCGTGAACACTAAGATGGTTAGAACTTGAGCATTGATATTCAAGGAATTCAATCCATGGAAGTGCTGCGACTTGAAGCGAGTTCATTCGTGACATAAAGTGCTTAACTTTTATGCAGTGCATACAAGACATATTCAAGAGATTCAGGCGTGGAAGTTTGCAACTTGAGATGATGTTCGATGCGAATCTGCACTTAGATGGTATGCATCTAATTAATGATTTTTATTCAGATATGGCATAGCCTCTTCTGGATGTTCACAATTTTATATTTAGATGGTATGCATCTAACTTAGGGATCTTTATTCATATACGGCATAGCCTCTATTCTGAATGTTCGCAATTTTGTATAATCAGCGTATTATTATTAATACATATAGTTTGCATGGATGCACATGAAATAACGAGGGTTTAGCTGGGTAAATGACCAAAATTTCTACGGGCGCATATATATGCAAAAGATATGTGGAACGAGTATATGAAATTCTTTCAACTTATAACTGGTTCAGTGTTATGTATAGTCAGGGATCATCTAGACAAGAATAGCAGTCGTTACTAGTGATAGACGTTATCGCTCTATATTGGTGGTCAATCCATCCATGAACCGTCCAATTGTTCTAGATTCTATACAGAAGTGGATACTGAGTGGCATAGTATAATATATATAATCGTTAGAGCTCAGAGCTGAGAGACTCTAATATTTCCCTTATATATTTTGTTTGAAGAGGTTAGACAAAAATCCCTGTAGCAAGGGTTTCGTTCTAAAATATAAAATATGAATTTCAAAAGTTTAGTTTAAGGGTGATTACTAAGTTCTATTTCCTTCAGGCATGTCCTCCACGCATACTTGGGCTTTGGATATATTAGACTCCCACGTGAATAAGCAACAAATATTAGCGCTTGGAGTTTGAGTATACAACATCAAGTGTCAGGATGACAACAAATATATGGTAGACAAAGCATCCAATAATGAAGACTAGTTGTAATTGGTGAAAGCAAGGTCGGAGACAGTGGAAGTCAATAGGTAGAGCTGACGATAGACTGAAACTGCAGATAAGGCGGATTCTCATGATTTTGGCGTAGGTTTAAGCATATTGATTCCTAGATTGAAGATGCAGGGAATGAATGGTTGGTGAATCCGGTCATGAGGACGTTACTCCTAAGACTAGTGTTGATGCTGGACCATGGATGGTGTTGCTCCAGAGAAAAAACCATGGTAATCTAGGCATCGGCGTAGTCTTTGATTCTCCATCCAATGAGCCCCTGGAATCGTCTCAACATGACTTAAATGTGAAGTGGCTTCATCACAAAATTTACAATGTTGAAGCAGATATCAGAGTCTCACTATAGATATGATTGGTGAGGGAGAAAGTCTCTCAGTCGTGTGGGGATGCAATATAGAGAAGTTCATGATTTGTTTCCTTCACTACTATCATCAGGTTGCATTGACTTGGCTCTGGAGATTATATTGATCGAAATAGATTCAAATTTATCTTCCCAACAAGATCAAGTCCTCAAGTGAAGCTAACAATTGTTTACTTGATAGAAAGATACATGTTGAAAGGATCCGTGAGATCCATGGATGAATGATGTTGTATCTGCTTCAGAAATCTTGCTTCAATGTATTCAGAGTTCGAAATCCTTCCAATTAGCATAAGGATGGATCATCTATCAAATACTCTAGATTAAGATTTCGTGAGTTATGACGATGGAGGCACCTTGTTAGAGTGTAGCCATGTTTTTGGAGAACGAGTTCCCGACAGCAGCTTGTAAGCCTGTATCCCAAGTATTGAGAGGAGAAGCATGAATCTGAAGTGGTCAGGCATGTCGAGTGTTTATTATGCTTGAGATGGTTGTGGATGCCTCATTACCAGTGATAGTTGAGATCATGATCATGAGTACCGTCTGTTTAGGGCTTGCTTGAAGCATGAGAGGAATTGATGGTGTCACCTTAAGAATTTTGAATTCAATGTATCTTCCATAGTTGACCAGTGTGGTTGAAATCAACAGCAGCTACTACAGAGGTGAATTCCCCATGCTATGGACGTGATTAAGTTAGGAGAGATAGCTTACGAGTGTGGAGGTACTGACATACATATGTTTTCATCAAGATGATGCGAGTGGGGGTCTTGTTATTACCACCGTTATTGATTAAATATTCTGGTCGAAGGAGGTGACTGTGTTGAACCTTTGAAACTGAAGAAGCCTTCGGTACCCAGGTGTAGCTACTTTGGTCTGCTGCTCGATGATGGATGATTTGATAGTATTATCATGAGTCCATGCCTCTGAGTTATGATCAGGCAAGAGAATCCAGGATGGTTGATATCTCCTATTATTGTTGTCGAATTTACGCGCCATGGTTGGAGGAAGAACTTGAATTGAATTTGGAGCCCTTTGTTGGTGCCCGGGATGTTGAGTCGTAACTGGGACGTTTTTGTGAGCATTGACTGAATGAAATTGAGTATTATCCTGACCCCTTGGTTCATAATCTTGTTTTAACCTTCTAGATGTGATGATGGTATGCTTACATAGGTGAAGTCCTTTGGAGACGTCGAGGGTGAAGAGGATGAGCTGAAAGGTATCCTGTTGCCGACGTGGTGTTGCCGGTGTCTTTCAAATACTATGTTCCAAGAGGCGTCTCTTGAGCCATCTTCTAAATCCTTGATTGTTATGAGATGTGTTGCGGTTAGCAGTCCCCTGTGGCACTTCTCTTTGATTTCTGAAGTTATATTTCTAGAGTAGGCTTGGGATGCGTCTCGGCCTCGTCAGGGGTTGCAGGCGCCTATCAGATCTGACAACGTAGTTGGGAGAGGTGAAGATACTGTTCTGGCATGTCTTTGGAGAGTAAAAAGGGCCTTGTCAAGATTGTGACTCTCTGGTTGACCATTTTTTATAGGCTGGAGAGGTTCCTGACAGCGAGGGGATTTTGTGTGAATCTTCAGTTCCCAAGTGTGATTCTTGTGATCTTTTGGATGCAGTTTGTTGAAGGTTGTGCTCCAAATAGTTTCGTTGCGTAAGATGCCAACGCGATGAAGACTGCACCAATTGAGTATCTGAACGCTGGAGTTAACTTTGACTTTGACTTTGAGTTTGACAGGAACTGACTCTTTGAGGAAACTGAGACAGCTAAGCTTGTTGTCGGATGGCTTTGTCGTCATATGTGAGTCATTCAGGAGAACTTGAAGGAAATAGGTGCATCTTCGGCTTAGAAGTGATTACCAGGGCTAGAGACGATGTTGAAAGACTATCCCGAGAGTTAAGGATTTCAACTGAAGCCCTTGCACATGTGGAAAGAGCATATGCTGATGACGTTGAATCAGTCCTCAAAGATCCTTTCTAAGTAGTAGGTTTTGAGGGTTTTTATGTGTTCCTGAGATACCCGAATTTTCTGTGGTTTTGGGACTTTGAATGGTTTGCGACGGATTTTCTTGAAAGGGAAATAATTTTTGTTCAATTAAGTAAATTAAAATCCTAAGTAAGATTGCGAAGCACTGCACAGATTTTGAAGGAGTTACAAATGTTGCATAAAAGCAGAAAAATATTGCTAGGGGTGGTAAAGTGCTTTAAGCCTTGAAAGCTTTGTCAGGGGTGGTAAACACTACACCAAATCGACGGTTTTGAGGCGTTTATATCAATTGTTATGAATTTAAGAGACACATATAAGTGTCTCAAATCGTTCATCTGGAATCTTTGAAACGCATAAAGCGACACTTGTAAGTATCTCTTAATTAATTTGAACAACACCTATATGACGTCTCTTAAGTTATTGACACTTCGTAAATGAACCATTATTATTTTTCTAGCTAATTAAAGCGACGTATAAATTAATTCAGAGACGTTTATTATTGACGCTTCCTTTATCTGCAACACTTTTGTACGTCTCAATATCTTTGCCACTTTTTTTTACTACGCTTATATCCTTCTCAAAATTAAATTATCTTTAAAAAAACCTATTTTTTTCAATTGTGAATTGCCAAAATCAAAATATCATGCACCTGCCATTCTAGTCTCAATCAAATATGAAATATGAACGCACAATTCAACGAATTGCAGCATTATGAATCGATTTATACAATCATAAACAATCTCACAATCACAATTATACATGTAGGATACTTGATTGAAAATTATAACTAAGAAACATCTAACTTCTTATAATCACAAGTCTGTCTCCACAATTTGGGATCAAAGTTGAGCATATACAAATTTGATACTCAATAACATGGTAATACCCTAAAGGGACACTACATCATGCTTAGGCAGTGGATACACTTTGTATAAGAATTAAAAAAGGAATTACCTACAACTTGTTCAATCTATTTCCTGTTATGCCTTTCTTATCCAACGATTTCTTCTTGATTTCCTTATAATACAACCTGATGTAAATAGAACATCTCTCGGAGTTAGTTTATATACCAAAGAATCAGTAGGACAAAATCATGCCAAGATAATCAACAAACAAAACAGGAACCACTGCTATATAAGTGGTTACAATCAATCACAAGTATTGTACACATTTTTATATTGGCAATTGACAACCGAGAACTGCAATCAACTTACAAGAGTTGGTTACATATGCATTTTGATATATTGAGCAAACAGCAACCCCTGAAAATTGAAAGTCAGGACTCTTTGATGAATGCTTTATGAGTTTCTATTAAAGAAAAAAAAACATAAATTTTAGTTCAACCTGACAGAGATGTATAAACTATTACCTTGTCAGATTGCTAAAATCAGTTTAACGTCAAGCTTTACCGCTGCAACAATTTGTCAAGCTTCGGGCCTTCGGCAGATCACAAAGAGGAGCAATATCCATGAGTATTGATCTAACAAAAAAGAAAAAAAAATGAGTTAAAGTAATATTCAAGAGTATATTTTCAATAAACACAACAAACTGAAAACTATTGTTTAAGTAATTTACATACACAGCAGCTGAACTTCTAAGTAGCTAGTTAAAAACAACCTACATTTAACAATCATAGAAATAATGATACCTTGTTGCACGACCCCTGGCATCATCAAGGTCTGAAGCATCCTTTTTCTCTGATTCCTGGATGCTTTGTTTACCCAGTCAGTCTGCAGAAACACACAAACTAAATAAATGATTGAAATTCAAGATACTGCAAGACGAAAAACTGTAATAGTTACATTTTCAACACAGGCTATGGAATGACTATTTGCCATCATTATAGAATCAGGGGTTTATAATTCAGTTACCTTACACAAATCATCAAGTCATAGAGTTTCAAACAATGCCATGGGGGTCTCAAATGAGTGGGATCAGGTTATTTGTGTAATCATATATTCGTGTTCAAGGGAGCACAAAGAGCCTGCAGATGAACACACAACTATGTAAATTTATTGACAAACACACAAAAAACAAACTGACATAACAGAAGCATAGAACCGAAAAGTGAACAACAGGGCATTATACATTTCCACCGTTTAGGATTTGTGGCCAAGTTGGAACAAGTCCTTCTCTAACATGAGCTCTGAAAGTCCAAGCATAACTGCACATCCTTTTTCTCACAGCAAGAGGTCTTTCAGTTTCACCTAATTACTTAAAACTAGATGGTAGCCTTAGGTGACTTGTATTCTCTTGCTTCTGTACTGTGAAAGGATCAAGGATGTCATTGATGTTTAGACCATCAACTTCCTGAATGTAGACCACATTACATTTGGATGACGCAACCTGCATCACTCGAACCTGACATTCAACAACCAACAAAAATATCTTAAGAGAAAGGAAAAGAAAAATAGTGTCCAAAAGTTGCAATCTTTAACAAAATAAGACAACTAAGTGAACTAAGATTTCACTTAGTATAACCTTTTTTTTAATCGAGTTTTACTATTGGTAATTGTTGATCCTTGCAATTCTATATTGATTATACATCCACAAAACTAGGTCTGCATGGAAATGTTTACATAGATAATGTAATGCAACACTGTTTCTTTGGATAACGATATGCTCTATGTTGATAACATCATCTCTGCCTATACGGCCAGAAATCTATATCTATGGAATAACGCTATGTCTGGTTTGCAAATACTTGAATAGCATAAGCATCCTGCAAGAGTAAATTAGCAAAGAAGATAAGTATAAGTAAAAAACACACCAAAAAATGAGCCTAAACTGCAATGAAAGGCAGATGATATCTTGAAGTGTCTATTGTCAAGGACTTAAACTGTAATATAAGGCAGGGGATATCTTGAGATTTCACAAAAGATGTTGCATGAGTAAGCCTAAATTGTGCAGGATCTACATGAATGTTATCATCAGAATAAATGCAGTGATTGTCTATGACCGGGAATTCATGTTCCACAAACCATCTATGTATAATTCTAACTTCAAATAAGTATAAGGAGAGAAAGAAACTGTGCAACAAAGTACGTTTGAGTCTTCATAGTTCTGACTCCCATACCTTCCACCCACGTATCTGCGAGCAATATTTTGCAGTTACAAAATGACAAGAGCGTGGAGTTCATTCATGATAAAAAACCAGAGTATATATAGAATGCTCGCATGTGTTATTTCCCATGCAAATCCACCGCTGTCTCGAGCAGCAATAGCACGTTTGAAGCTCTGAATAGCATTAGCATTCTGCAAGAGTAAATTAGAGATCCTTAAGATAGAAGGTTAAGATGGACTAAATTAAAACGTTCAAGCTACTGATCTCCACAAGGACAGTCAAGGGAACTCCTTAAAAGCCATCAAATGTACATCTGTTGCAATTATTAAAACTAGAAAGTAAATCATAACTACTTTGTCCAATCAATCAAATAAGTTTATTATAAGCTTCTAAGCTCCAAAAGAGAAGAAACAAGAAGTGACTTCTAACTCATAATCAAAGAAAAAGTGATACCTCTAAGGTTTACAGAATCTGAAGCTGCTGCAGACATCTTTGAGACTTATGATGATCAAAAAACAAAAGGACTTACAACTTGTGAAAGACAATAAATGCAGGAACTCATGAAAAGAACTAAGAAATCAAAGACCGAAGCAAAACTAACATAAAATAGTAATTTAAAAGACAATAAGATAAATAAAGCTCAATTAACTGAGAAACCCAAGAGGGAATTGAGTAACTCCAGCAAGAAAGGTAGCCGTAAATGCAAGATTACAGTATTCTATTGGGTTTTCATCAGGATCAATCTAAGCTGTGAGTAGAGTTCCCAACAAAAGAGATACCACAACTGCCAGTCCAATTGCGATATCCCTTGAACTCCCCATGAAGGCGTAAATCAATAGTGGAACGAAACTGGAGTCTGCAGCATTGCAGGAACAATAGAAATCAATATATCAATAAGACATAAGACCAATAAAACAACTCGGATGTTAATTCACTATAAAACAACAAGTGAACCCTCCCATCCACACCCTTAACTCATCATTCCCTGGTAATGCTGCTATTTGCACATCTAGATATAAAACACAGATAAAATTTCAAAAAGCAGTAATGCGTACTTCTACATCCCATGATATAGAAAACTCAACTTACCTTCATGTACAAGTAGTCTTCATAGTTCCCTTGTTGAACTTTCTCATCAACTTGGTTTATTTGCACATTTATCTCTTCCTTCACAAAAAAAAACATTTATATTTCAAATTGCAACTCAGACAATTGATACAACGGGTTCAACTGGTTATATTAACTCAAGGAACACTGCAACGTAAATTTAAAAAATAAAACAAAGAATAGACTTGTAAATATCAACACCTTCATATAAAGAATCAATTTCAATTTTAGTCTGGGCAGTGGATGAAAGAGTCCTCTTGGCCCACTCACAGGATGTCCTCAACCTTCTTAATGACCTAGGATTTCCGCTGATATCCTTCTTGTTCATTCTTTTAAACTCTTGCACAAAGTGATTCACCATCGTGTTATCAAAATCTTCTCCTCCAAGATGGGTACCTCCAGCAGTAGCCTTCACTTCGAAAATACCCACTTCAATATCAGTAACGAAACATCAATTGTACCACCACCAAGATCAAATATAAGAACATTCTTTTGCCCAGCACTCAACGCCTTTTTATCAAGACCATATGCAATTGCAGCAGTAGTTGGTTCATTGATGATTCTCATGACATTTAGTCCAGCGATGACACCAGCATCTTTTATAGCTTCACGTTGCGAATCACTGAAGTATGCAGAAATAGTAACAACAACATTTTTTATAGAAGAACCAAGGTAAGCTTCTGCAATCTCACGCATCTTAATAAGAACTACAGATGATATATCTTTCAGCTGAAAATTGCTTCTCTTCTCCTTTGTAAGTCACAATAATCTTGGGTTTTTCACCTGGATATGTATGCGACACTTCATACTAATAACTACTTGGATTATTCAAGACATCACACCTACAACTCCAAATGTAAAAGTGAAACGTCATTAGACACAAGAACTTTTAATTTGATGTCACACAAGGATACTTCACAATGTACATAAATGTTTTACTTCATACAAACACAAGTCAGATGTATTTAGACATTAGAAGAGAAAATAACTTGAATATCAGGAACTTACGATAGCACACCAGCAATATTTCCAGCCAGTCCCTTATGCAGGAGGCCCTTCAAAACAATTTTTCCTCTTTCGATTAACAATTGATTTCTTCAGATCTGAAGTAATACGCCAAATAATGCAGCACGAACACATTATGGTTTATATCTCAATCTGAACCAGAAAATCAAAAGCCCAAGTTAACTTCAAATCATTTATTTTCACCAAATTCAAACCCTAATCAACAAACCCAGAAGAAAAAAAAACTCACTTAAATAGGACTAAAATTCGAGAAGAATAAAAACAATATCAATGGAATTAAGAACTGTTTACCCTTTCTATTTTTTCCAATTGGATCAGAAGAAGGAGATGAAGACAGGTTCTAAGTTGTCTTGATAGATTTTTGCTTGACCCTAACGCCGACAGGGTATATATGCTGTATAAATCTGGAGGAGGAGATGAGAATAAGAGGTTTGTGCCATTATTGGTTTGCGGTCTTGAGCTCTTACGGGTTTTGGGGGTGAATTTAGTTAAGGTTTGGGATCTGGTAGAGTGAAAAAGGGAAGGGGAAAAAAGTGAACAGATACGTGGGATTAAAGAGCTTTTACAAATCAAAGTTACTTTGTATTTCTGTAAAAGGGGGTTTTCATACCTGAGATTAGAGATCTTCTAGGGTTCTGCTCTACAACTTCAATCTTTTTCTAAGAGTTTCAAGCTAAGAGTAAAAATCAATTTCTAGGTTTACAAAATCAAATGTTTTGATTTCTGTAAATAGGGTAGGGGTCTCATATTCATACCACTTTCTAGGTTTACAAAATCACAGACTCTTTCACACTTTCTAGGTTTACAAAATCACAGACTCTTTCACATGGTAAGTGGTCGGATTTCTGTAAGAAGGTTAGAGAAACAAAGGACTAGGTTTGATCTCTGTTTCTTTCTCTCGGTGCGAAAGATAAAGAATAAAAAAAAAAGAGAAATGACTTCTTCTTTTTTTTAATTATTTTGGTGTCAAAGCAGAAAAATACTTGGGTGTATGGAAACAACGGTGGACACCAAAAATAAATGGGAACCTAAATCCGAATTATATGAATCCAATTTTAAATGATTTGATGGGACACAAATATGTGGGGGGAAATTTGGAGGATATTAATGTGAGAGAGATTTAGAAAATTAGAAAGGGAGGAAACTTTGAGGGAAACCTTGGTGTTTTTTAGGGGGATAAAATTAAAATTAATAAATAATAGATTAGATATATAAAGTATTATTATTGAAGTTATTAAAAGGTTTTGTAAAGTTATAAATTTACAAGTATTCCACAATTTGAGATATTTATAAGTGTAGTTTAATTAATTCAGAAAAATCATAATTAAAGCAACTCATAATTTCGATTTGATACACTTATGTGTGGAAGCAGTAAAGACATTTATATGTGTCTCAAACCCAAAAAACAATGTCTTAAACCCAAAAAACAATATGTCTCAAATAAGGCTATATGGTGTAGTGAAAGTGTTTAAGCCTTGACAGTTTTAAGCCACTTGCCATGTACGACTACCCCTGTTGGTTTATCAGTATTAACGAGTTTGTAGCATCCACCTAATATAGTTTTAATGATCAGATGTGGCTTTTCTCCAGGAGAGGCAGTAGTGTCTCCGATTTGGAAAGGGTTGGGTTTCAGTATCTCAGGTTAATGACACATTATAAGGATGATTGGATTATTGGTTTTAATACTCTCAGTAGAGACGACCCATATCCATTCGATAAACTTTTGAAAAGGATTAGCTTTCCATTCACATCGTCAAGGCACGATGAGGTTGATACTCGGGTCAAGTCCTCAAGCCTTGATGGGACGTGGGACAACTGGTTGTAAAGAGAGTTGCTGAAAAAGACTTACTTGTATTCATAATCCACGTGCATACGACATTATTCATCCTATATGCAATTGCTTAGCGTCTAGATCCTTTGTTTGGTGATGTTCTGGAGGTAAGCAATTTTTAGGGTCTGTTGGCTTGTTGGCGCCTACAGGTGGGTCCCTTAGTGATGATTTCTCCAGAGATGCGTCGAGACTTGCCTTATTTTTATGGATTCACAGACGTCCAAGAACCATGTCATAATCTGGATCTACATGGTTGTTGCTGATGGGGTGGTAGCATACATTCCTGGCCACAAAATGGTAGTGGTAGTGGTCTCTATAAATCTTTATGAATGACGAAGTTTGATTTCTGCATCCCTGGTTGCTTTCTTTAAGTGGGGATCTCGTCATCATGTCAAAATCGATTCTGGATGTGTTGACGTTGGTAGCATCAGGAACGTTGGTTGAATCTATCTTTATTTTCACGATGTGTCTAACTATGCATAATTTTATGAAGAATTTTGGCGATTTTCGTCGTCTGAAAAAATTCAGATTCAGGTCTTCTTGCCGTAACGACCGCATAATCTTCGTCCGGAGTCGGAATGAGGTGACTGAAACTCTCATTCTTTAGCTAAGAGGAAGGGAGAACTTCTGCAAAAAGAATTTCTAGATTTGGAGTACGTTTGCTAGGTGATAAGGACATGAAACTGAGAGTCCATAACTTTTCAGGCAGAATTTTATAGGTTTTTTAGCTGTCATGTAGTCGAGCGTTTCGGCCGCCATTTATAGCTCGTTCATCCGATTGACGTGCCTTTTTAGTATGTTGTAGTAGATATCCATACAAATCATTCGGTATATAACTCACCCCTAAATTCCTCACCAATTAGTGTCAGTTTCAGTTATTCCAGAGGGAAGTACAAAAACGTTTCTGACAACGTTTTTGCAAAATGACCTATAACCTTTCTAAACCATATGCCATGATCCAAAAAATTTTGTAATGAATGTTTAGATTTTTAATGATCATATTTTATGAACTTCATAATTTGTGCTTGAATCCCTTGTGCTTGAGATATTTTAACTCATTATATCTATAATGCCTCTGTTTGTAGGGGGAGCGAACAAAACAGAGAGATGAAGTTGTAGATGAAGGATTGGATATTACCATGATCCGTGACGCTGATGGCATGTCTTTTCTAACTCAAAATCACGAGCAAACTCTCTCTGAGGCAATTGTTAGACAAAGCATTCTGAATGGTGTCGTTGTACAAAATGATGATATGATGGAGATTGTTCCGGTAGAATTCCCGAATGTTGGAGTTAACTTTGAAATAGATGTAAGATCCACTTTGTTTTCAGACGTTTGAAGAATTGGATTCGTGACTGGGAGATTGATCTCCCATTGTGGTCGCCAATTGTTAGTACCTAAAAATTGATTCTAGGAAAAACAATATACTATAAAAGTAATTTCTTTAAATTCGGAAATCAAAATCGTACAGGGCAAGCCTAAACAACGATAGTAGCCGTTCCGCCCTGATTCGGTCACAAGAAGAGGAAATGGGTTGATCTTAGGAGCTTATGAGAATTGTAAGCTTGTTGTGTTTCTGAAATGGGCTAAGGAGCTTATTTATAATAGTTGGGAATTCACACGATTCCTTATAAAGTTGTGGAGATGGTGAAGAGATGGAGAAGTGGAAGTCATGGGGATAATGGTGTGACGGCCCATTATCTTTGGAAGTTTCTGGAAAAACTATGATTCCACAATCTCCCCAATTTCTACAACCGTCACCACTACTTTGTAACTTTCAGTTGATGTAACCGCCGTTCCAAAACCCCATGAATAATCCCCCCATGTAATTGTTTTGATTTCTCGTAGAAGTTAGTGGAGTCATGGAATCAAAACTCGTGAGCAAAGGATAATATTGGCACGAGCAAGCGTGAAGGGATAGCCCTGGCACAATCGAGGAAAAATAGGGAAATGGATAGTTCCAGCTCTAGCCGTGGCGCTAGCGCTGATGGCTCGAGTGTTGGAGCTAGCGTTAACGGTGCAGGAGCTGGCTAGCGTTGGCCGCGGCGCTAGGCTGGTCGCGGCATTAACGTTGATAGATCCAGCACTGGAGCTAGCGCTAACGGTGCAGGATCTAACTAGCGTTGGTCGCGGCGTTAGTGCTAACAGCTCCAGCGCTGGAGCTAGCGCTAACGCTGGCGATGTTGGCTCCAGCGCTGATAGCTCCGGGAGCTAGCGCTAGCACCGCTAGAACCTGTTTGCCGCGTGCTTTATTGGTTTTTTTGGCTTTTTTAGCTTTTTTTAGCCTTTTGGCACACGTGTGTGCTAGTCATTGGTGGAGTGTGACTAGGGTTTGCCAAGGCTAGCACCTACTAGTACTATAGTTATTGTTTATGTACCGCTAACTTTGACATGTATTAATGTCGTGGCCATATTTGTGGCCTGTTTAGAGTTTCTCAATTGTATGAGATTTATTGTTAGCATTTTATGCTTAAATTTTGTGCAGTGCATACAAAACATTTTCAAGAGATTCATCCATGGAAGTTTGCAACTTGAAATTATGCTTGATGCGACTCTGCAATTAGATGGTATGCATCTAATTAGCATTTTTATTCAGGTACGGCATAGCCTCTATTCTGAATATTCATAATTTTGTATAATCAGCGTATTCTGATTAATACAAATAGTTTATATGGATGTACATGAAATAACGAGAGTTTAGCTAGGTAAAGACCTAAAATTTTGGAAGGCATAAATATAGAAAGAGCTATAGAGCTATGCAGCTATAAGATGAATATGCATTCTCAATTCTCTTGCGGAATGTAAGATAGCAATATGTATCTATAACTCTGATGTCGGGTCAGAAATTGTTTTACATATTTATTTCATGCTTCTGCAGCTGAGCAAAAGCAATATTACAATTTTCTCCCTTGTCAAATATCCACCATCAACAAATATATTTTTTGTAAAAATAAAGTTGAAATTCATTCCCCCAATTTTTGCCTCTCTTTTTTCACTACCAAATCCA
>JAJJMC010010016.1:4303663-4391705 GCA_023531435.1 Papaver californicum | reverse complement strand
TCCCCCAAAATCAACAACTCCTTTACTTTATTAATTATCAATTTTTTGTTATATGTCAGTAAGAGTCAAGTATGAGCAGCAAAAAAAATTCCCCATGAACTTGTTTTTTGTTTCCCATCTTCTTCCTAAACCCAACTCTGAAAATCTCACAAATCGAACTTCAACTCTCACAAATCAAAGACTGATGCTAACCCTCATCTGAAAATCAAAATCCATGTATCAGACCTAAAAAAAAACCTTTCTTTTGTAAACCCTAGATTTAGTTAATTTTTTCCTGAAATCAAAAGCAACCCAGATTTCAAAACCTATTTCTAACCCCATCTCAAAATCAAAACCATAATCCTTTCATTACATATTTCCATAACCCCAGATCTAGTTAACTTATCTCCTAAAATCTAAAGCAAACCCTCATCTCATATTTGACAAAGCTTAAGAGTACAAGAAGAAGACTTCACCAGGTATAAACCCTAATCGTTTTTTTTTCTTTTTTTTTATTGTTGCTTGATTTTGTGAATAACATATTTTGTTAGGTAAAGTTTGGTAAAGATTTTGCAAAAAAATAACAATTGTTCATTGTATATGATAGAGTTTTAAAGCATGGGTTTCTTTTGATTTCAGTTTTTTGGTGTTTCAAAGATACAATTTGTGTGTGGTGTTGATGGTTTTGTTAATGAAGGTGGTATGTGTTGATGCTTAGAGTCGATGGTGTGGGTAATTCTGTTTGTGGTTGGTGCTGCAGATTTTTGGGTTTAGCTGGTGGTGGTGCATCATTTGCACGGTTTTTTTAATGAAACCCTTGCATATGCTATGAGAATGGCTGGTGGTAGTGATGCAGGTAAAATTTGGCGGAGACTTGACTGAAGTTGGTGGTTGGTGATTTTTTGCTTCTTGTTGTTGTTGTAAATGGTGGAATGGTGGCTCGACGGTGGAGATGGTACGTGATTCTACAGCTGTTGGCATGTGGGTGTCTATTGGTGTTGTTGGTGGTATCTTCAGTGATGGTGACTGACCTGCTCTTATTGGTGGTGCAACTACTTCTACTGTAATCATCAACTGTTTTTACTTTTGAGTCAATTTATAAAGGGTATGATTCGTAATATTATTGCTGCTAAAGAGTGTTGATTTTGATTTTTTCTCCTGTTGTTTTCTTAGGATTGAAATTGAAGATCAGATTGGCGTTCACTCTGAAATTTGAATATAAATTGTGGAGTGAACGAAGAGATTACTCAACTAAGGTTATGAAGCTATATAAATCTTTAACAAAAACAGGGTTTTATTTTTTCATCAGTGTTAACCTTGAGATAGTGTATGTGATTGACTATTTTTATAGATCCCATGCTTGTCAAGGACTTTTTACTTTACATGAGTTAATATATATTCCACTAGGCTAAGCCTTAATTGTGTAGTGTATCGTTATTAGTTTCTTTATTCTCAAAATCTTATTTTCTATGAAGTCTTTCTCAATGTTTCATCAGGTTTTACTTGTCCTGGTAGTTGATTGCAACTTTGTGTCTGCTTTAAAAATTATTTATTTGTTTTTTTTTTATTTTACAAGTAGTACCAATATTAATCTTGTACAAAATTCTTTCTACCCAAACATATAAGTAATTTTTCAATGTCTAATTAAATTTTAAATTACGATAATAAATATTTACAAAGAATTATCTGCTGAAATAGCAAATTATTACGTTTTTATGCAGTTCAATCACATAAAAAATATAGATCTGGTTTGTAGGGGACACCAGCTTGTACAAGAAGGTCTCAAGTACATGTTTCAAGATAAAGGCCTTGTAACCGTAAGTTGCAAAGTATTTTATTTATAAAATAGTTGATGGTTGCTGATTGGTTCTTAGAGAGTTAGACTTAAACTTCTTGTTTCTGATTATAGTGGCTCAACTGAGAGTTATTTTATGGTCATTGCAGGTGTGGTTGGCGCCAAATTATTATTATCGATGTGGAAATGTGGCTTCTATATTGAGCTTCAATGAGAATATGGTACAACCTGGAACCTTATGTACTAACTGATCGAATTAATATTAGGAAATCAAGTCACGAAACTTACACATGCTCAAAGAACCCCTTTTCTATAATACATATTGCTCATGCAAAATTAGACATGAAATGTCATCCACTAAAGTCTAGAAGAAACCTGTGCTTAAAGACTTGTTGAGTTGAATATGAAAGTTCAGATAAGATGCATCTGTTAGGTGGTTTGTTGTACGATTCACATGATGGAATGCACCATTTTTTTCATTAAGTAAATAAGTCAGTTACAACTCCTATTGCCGTATCTAGTAGTGCTGGTGGCGGCGATTCTGAAAACACACATGTCACTACTGACCCTCCCCGCACCAACGTCACTACCAATATTACTACCATACCTCCTCTTTGTAACAAGACCGTTCAAGGCACCGATAATACTCAAAGTCCGCTCAGCATTGATGATCTAATGAATAGACAAGAGGTTCTTTCCAGAACACATGTGGATATGGTTACCACTCAGAAGGAAGTACTTGCTTTTCTTAAGACCTTGACGGTGCAACTTTCCCCAGAACAACACCATCGCCTGACGGAGCAGACCAAAACCAACCTTATGGTGGCAACTGATGCTGGGATGTCAAGGACTCAAATAAACGATGAAGTTCATGTCTCGCTGGTCCCCTACCGTAGAGGTACCAACAATCCAATTTCTTCACTCGCGAAGATCTGGAGAGACTCCTATGAAATCATGGCAAGGATGACTCATCTTCACTCCATCAACACCATCCTCCTTACCCACCTAAAGTTCATAGGTCCCACTACCAAGAGGTTACTCCTCTCTTTCCTTCTCATTATATGATGGAACTGGGAACGCTTGTGAACATGTCTCTCGATTCCTGGAATCACTCGGGGAACATGAATATAATCATGTGTTACGACTCAAAGAATTTTCAAAATACCTCACTGGAAGAGCCTACACATGGTACAACAACATTTTTCGCAACAGTATTTTCAGTTGGGAGAAATGATCAATGCTTTCTACTAGAAGTATTTCTTTATCTCCAAGCAAATCACCATATCAGACCTGGGAAGAATGTTCCATAGGAATAATGAGCACCCCAACGAATATCTGAAGAGATTCAGAATTTAAGATGGACTGTCACAATCCAAATGTGACAGAGCATCAACTAGTAGAACTCTATATTAATGGTATGATCCCCGTTTATCGTGATCTTTTAGAAAACTTACATTTCTAGACTTTCTCTAAGTTACACGAAGCCGTAAAACGATCTGCCATAACCGCTCCTGCCTTGCTGGAAAGAACCAGACCAGCGAGAGAAGAAACCCGTGGAGACACACGTGGAAAATGATGGCTAATCAACAACCAGTATAATATTCAACTATCAATCGGTGCTGTCAGTAGCGAGGTATGCAAGAGAAAAACTCCATATAAACCAGAGTCACATACGAAGCACCCTCATTCCATTCCAACCTCGACCACCAGCGCCAACTTGAAGATTGACTCCATCTCAAAACACAATAATAGCTCAACAGCAGCAACAACACCAATTGCAGCCGTAATAGGAGCAAGATGTGATGCCAAATGCAATGTTCCCAGATTTTTCGGTTCCAGTAGAAGAAGTGTTCTAATTGCTCAAAGCTCATCCATACAACGGTTTCCTATAGCTCAACAGATAGAAGATCCAAAATATTGTCGTTATCACCGATATATCATTCATCTAACCAATTAATGCAATAATTTAAAGCGTATCTTCAAAGAAAATATGGAATCAGGGAGTTACATTTGGAAGACGAAGGCGTCCACAAGAATCCTCTTCTTGTTAGAAATTTTACTCTCTCCGGGAAGTCAACTAATCAGACAGTTCAATCTCTAATGGAGCGCATGTGCGAGCTTCTTTATCTCTCGAAAGGACAATGTGAAGATGACTTTGTGGCCCTGAATCACGTCGTGACTGGCAAGCGCTTACTCTTTATAGAGGATACTCATACTCAAGTCAAGCCTCCCTTGAAATACATGGTCAACGCACACGATAAGGAATGTGGTTGGGGACTCCTCACAAAGCTTGGAGACTCAATTCATACTTCAAAACTCGACCAAGTAATTCATGTTTCCCAAACTCTTTTGCAATCAGTCATCCCCTGTCCTTTCAGAATATAGAAACTCTGCCCAAGAGGTAACCAAGTCACGATCAGAAGTTGTGAATGGGAAGCTGATCTGTTTCAATATTTTATAAAATGGTTAAAAAAAATTAATGGGAAGACTCATGAATCATTTGCGGATCAAGTTGCTTCTAGAAAATGTCATCAACAACCATTGGTCGCCCCAAGAGAGGACTTTCCGGGCAAGTCTGGAACTTTTCGAATAGGAGACACGGTCCTAAAGATTACTAAAAACGCACAGCTTCTTGCATCGGTATTTCTTATTATTGGAGAAGAACCTTACATAATTATTGAGACTATGCTAGGAGGCTACTACAAGTTCATGAACACTGATAAACCAAAAGGAATAATAATTCATGGCAAGTAGGTTAAAGCTTGCAAGGACTGAGTGCTTCACTATTTTATTTCAGATATTTCCCTATTTGCATGTAACATTTATATTTCCTCTGAAACGATTACGATATTTCTGCATTCATAGTTAGGTTTTGATGTGATTTTATATAGTGATAAAAAGAGGTTCGATTCTCGAACTTGTAAAGGTAATGATTTTAGAAAATAATGATTTAAATTAATTCTAGAAAATTCCAGGAGTAAGAAAAAGACTAAATAACCTAAGGATGATTTTTAAATAATTTTAAAAGGACCAGGAATCGGGAATCAGGTAAATCTAACAACCTATGTGATTAATCAGATAATTCTTTTTAAATTAATTGAAGCACAAATAATTGCCAAAATTGGTTTTGTTATGCTAACAAACAGAGGTAAATCACAAGCATGGACTATCAAAATTAATTAACCAAGCATAATCCATCAAGCAAAAGCACAACTGTTGAAAGAAAACCGTTTTCACTATTTAAAACTATGCAATTCTAATAACAAAAGAATTATAAATAATTATTAGAAAATAATTAAATCACATAAAATTGAGAATTTACCTTATCCATCATCCCAGTAAATAAACTTAGCTCATGGTGGAGAAAACTTGCTCAAAATACTCTTTCATTGCTCAAAAAGTGCTTACAATGGTGAAATAGGTGTAAAAAAGCTGAATAGATACGCTTATAAGCGTTACAGGTGAAGGTTCAGCCGTTACACAGAGGAAATAAGCAACAGGAAAGAAGAAGGAAAACGAAACAGGAACAACAACGTTTGTAAAGGTTGCTGAGTCTTCTTCTCCGTCAACAGACAAGGAAGAACAGTCGACGGCCGGAACGCTGTCAATTCCGGCAATGAGTTTAGAGCTTCTCCAAGCTTCCCCACCACTTTTTAATCAATTCTCTTGGTATATATAGGTTGTACAAACCCTAGGGAATCTTCCAAACCCAATCAAACACGTTAAAATCTATCCAAATCTTCACAAATCCGATTCCAAGCCGGAATCCATTTTTCCGTCCAAATTCATGATTGTGCAATATTCTCCGGCGTAAATCACTCTAACTTGATGTGTTTGAGTTGGTCTTGGACTCTTGTAGCTTTTGGAACAAATTGGAACTCAAAACAACTCACAAATTACGTGAATAGAGTGCACAGCACTTTCTCTTCTTTAACACCCGTGTTCCCGCCATATTTTGAATTTGAAATGAAAGGGGTGCCCCCAATCCAAAGTGTGGGTGCCTTAATCAATTTTCCCGGGTGCCTTTAACACTTTTTGAGCCGATTTTTCCACAAATCTTTATTCTTCTAATGTACCTACAAAAGCATAAAAACACGTAATATTTGCAAAATCGAATACTAACTTAATAGAAACTAAGGTACAATTTAGACACTAAAATGTGTCTATCAGGTTTTCAAGTTTATCAATCAATTGAAATACCATTATTCATAAAAAAAAAAAAAAAAGTCTTTCTCTTCACAAATAACTTGTCAAAAACCTATCTACTTAAAATCCCAAAGGGAAAAGTAATAAACGTGCTTCATAAAATTATAAATATAGAAAAAGTCCTTGAAAGCTGGCTTAGTCCCTATAGAGTACTTTTTTTCCATTCTTCCAAGAATTTCAGTCGCAAGCTCCAATTCCTGGGAAAGCCTTTCAACCTCTTCTCTAGCCTTAATCACTGCCTTTAAACTAGCAAGTCACCTACTTCAGAAAAATGCTCTCGCATGACTCCCAGACGGTGACATACCCATATGTATCCAGAACGGAGCTCTCAACATTATTCACGGCTTCCTCCCATTCCGTGAAGATTGCATCAGAAACTTTATTCCAAGGAAGAGATATCATCTCCTGTATGATTGGCAATAAACTGGAGACGTCTCTTTCTAAAGCCTTGTAGTTCTTGGAATTATCTAAGGAGAAGTGGCCGAACTTCTTCCAATATATTTGTATATAACTCGACGTAGGTTGATGGAAAAGTAAATCCCCTAACACGCAAGTACCCAGGAAGAGTTCTGCTGGAGCCGAAGTCAACGCTAACACCCACATTAGGATACTCGATGGGCACACTCTTTACTGCATTACTATTCTGCATAACGACGTCGGTGGAAGCGCTATCCTTAATAAGCATGTGAACCAGAGCCTCCTATGATTTTTAGTATCGGAGAGGGGATTGTATACATCAGGATCAACGGTAACTCTTGTTCTTTCACTCATAGGCCCAGCTCTCTGATTTTGGTCATTCTCCTTCTAAAAGTAGAGAGGATGCGGGCATGTTAAGTCAGAACGTCTCAAACACAAAAGTTTTGAGCATGAACTATAAAAATCATTAAAAATACTCATAAACATCATACACATTCATTACAAAGTGGTATTTGAAGATTATATGTGTTGGAACTATCATAAGATGTTTTACAAGAAACGCATCATAAGCAATTAATCTACCTCTCGGAAACTCCGAAGCAGGCAAAAGTTGGTGAAGAATATTGGCATGAGTCTTATGCCAAAATTTGTATGGATGTCTACTACAACATACTAAAAGGGCGCATCAACCGGATAAACGAGCTGAGAGTTATGGTAAAAACGGTTAGCGTTGTCGGGTCTGAAAACTATCAGAATTTTCCTGGATACTTCCTGGATACTTCCTGAACTCTACTGTCGGGTCGTTTTGACGCCCCAAACAAGCTCAAAACCTAGACTTCTTCTTAGTAGGACGTAGGAAATATTTTCTAATGAAGATATAGGGGTAGATCATTCAAAATGGAGATCGTATGAAGATTCTACAGCGTTTTTCCTAAACACTATACTTCTGAAATTTTCTAATGACGAAAATCTATGAATATTTTGCAAAATTCAAACATAATCTTATTTATGTGAGAAATTTGAATAGTTCATATGGTATTATGGTCATAAAGAGAGAAAAATTACTTGAGGGCAATCTAAGTTAGTGGAAGAGTCCAGCACCACTTCACCTTCATTGCTTATATCGTCATCAATGGTATCGGATTCTGGGTCTTCGCGAATTTCTTCTATATGAGATGTCTCTTCAAGCTCCTCATTCCCCGACTCGCGTCCATCTTCCATACGCATGGTGTCCCAAGAAGCCTCAGGAGCATCAATGGAGTCAATACAAACATTTGTGCTCACATACTACAACAAGACAATAAAGCATATTATGATTTGAAGATATAGAAGTATCAAGAATGACGAATGGAAGACTCACATTCTTACGAGGACCATCCTTACTTCCCGGAAGAATCATCCTTAGTCATTTCCTTACAAGCTTGGGACTATCAGCAACAACATAAGTAGCATCCACTCGAGGACGAACAACACGAGTCAACCAGAAAGAATGAAAACTAAGAATCGTAATAGTTGCGTTTTAGAATCAAGAAGTTAAATAAAAGACCATTACCTCTTGAGCTGCATCAATAATGAGTTTCCGCTTGGCTTTAGTCGAACTCTGCAAATTTGAACTACGAGCTCTATCTTTTTTGGAAAGGGCACTACTCGTGACCGAAGATCCTAATATGAATTCTTTGAAGTGGCTCCTCTCTTATTTCCATAAGTGAGCGTACATGGTTGATACCCGAGGCTTTCTACTTCGATAAGAGAAAGGGATGCTTATTCCCACAACAAGACAAACATCCAAATTCTTCTTCAATTCTCTAACAGACGGGGTTGTAACGTGACTACGAGGCACTTCCTGGTCAAAGCTCATCTGACGACCCACACGATCAATATTGTATGCCTGCAATGAATAACCTTCTGAATGAATATCAAGGACATAACCTGGGATGTAGCTATTCATAAATGCATTCTGACCAGGAGAAAATCATTAATTTTCTTTCTTTGGTCCTGACTAGAGAACCATCTCAATCTATTTGGCAAAAGTAGTTGACGAAAGTATGTGCCCGTGATCAGAATCCCAAGGCCTGTAATTCACCTCACTTTGGACATCTATCAAATCAGCTAAATTTACATAGGAAAGACTTCCCCTATGCCAGTGGCGGATTCTTGCATATTCAACGGCTCCCTTCAGATTCAGAGGTTTTGACAAAGGTACGTATTTTGGGAAGTATTCCCATAACCATGTGAAGAAAAAAAATATATGAACACAAGAATCGATCTTCATGAACCCATTAGAAGTCTTCATATCGCGAGCCAGCGAGTCTAAATGGAAATACAAAGAACCAAAAAATAATTTACCAATAGGGAGGCATTCACCATCAGCAAGCGCCACGACCATGTGAACAACTGAAAGCTTCAGTATGCCGATAGGGAAGTCTTCAGACACATCTTTAGACAACCAGAGTGTCAGAAATGCCGGTATGTTCAAAGGATCATCCATAGCAAGGACGTTAGCACTGGTCTCACCATTCCACCAATAACCAATCCACCTCACATAGTGTGCGCCACCGCGAACAACCCCTTGTTGAAGTTCAACTATCTTTCTTTCCAAAGATGTGATTATTTGTTTCTCTCGAGCATAATTTTCAACATGAAAAGTCCCAACAACTGGGAGATGCAACAAACTAAATACATCTTTTAGAGTAATTGTTAG
Source organism: Papaver californicum (assembly GCA_023531435.1). NCBI lineage: Eukaryota > Viridiplantae > Streptophyta > Magnoliopsida > Ranunculales > Papaveraceae > Papaver > Papaver californicum. Next base: position 4,382,607 of record JAJJMC010010016.1, on the reverse strand, counting down.
TCTACCCCAGGCGCATATAGCAGAATGAGTTGGTTCACACCAACGTGAAGAAAAAGTCAGAAGACCTTCAACATCCTTGAAAACTTACAGATGCTCAAACATTCTCTCAAGTATCCGGGCATCTTTCAAAACCATAACCACTGAAGAATCATTCAACGTTGTTTTACACCAACTTGCCCACTTTTTCATAAGAACTGTGTTTTGAACTCAACAAAAGAAGATACGTAATCTTCTCTCTGCAAACAAAGTCTTGGAACAGTTTCAAGAGCAACACTCTGAGGGGTAGCATACTTGTCAAATTTAGGGATAAAGTTACCATTGAAGACATAAGGTATGATGACTTCTTCAGAAATATGTTCAAGGAATCTATCAAGGGTATGAGGTACGCTTTCAAGAAAAAAAGTATCAGAAATTTCTCATATGTTCTGATCAGAGGATGTTCCAATGTCATTTTCTCATGCTCATTAGTTACCTCTATGTCAGAAATGTAACTTTACGCTACAAGACTTCTTACATTAGCAAATCAAGACTCGAAACCCTAGTTTACTTAAGTTGATGGCTTTCAAAAAAATGCATATAAGCAATCCATGATTGGTGTATCACGATAAAAAGCTAGGGTTTGAAAGAAAAGAACAATATTAGTGTCACAAATGAGAAAAGACGCTTACCTTTTTAGTCTGATCAGCCATGGAGCTTACTCGATAATCAGGTTCAGGCTCTAACGCTTGCTAATTCCGCAACTTTAAAGGGCATGATTAATTCTTATCGTCAGCAACAACACTTACTCGAGAAACAAACTCAGGTTCTCACTAAGAGGAGCATAATCGATAAGCAACAATTCTTTTTCAGAAGGTAAAAAAAATATATTCAAAAGAGACGCCTACCTTAGCAAGAGCAAAAAACAAACTTGTATAACACCAAGCTTTCCCTTATGATGAACCAATCAACTCCTACCACGCTTACTCGAGGAACGGACCAGCTTTGCTCTCGCGTACTCAGGGACGTACTTGCTAAAAAGAGAGAAAACTGAAAGGGAGAAGATGACGCTATAGAAACGAGTATATATAGACAATTGATCCTGAAGAGTCCTTGTTTGATTAGGAATCCTAAAAAAAAAACAGCACCGAACCCACCTCTCTTTGCTCCCGGGAAGTTGGCATTCCTAGCGAGAACGTGGGTACCTACTATTCCCATCCAAGGTTCGTGCTAAGGGGTACATATCACAATCTCACAGAAGCTAAGTATATCCTCTTCTATTCTTAAAATTAAAATTTTGCATATACAATCATTATAAGCATATTTTCACCATCTAGTACTTACTATGCAACATTATTGTTCCTCACTAAGCAGGGGACTTAATATAGATGGTGAGTTTTTGAAAAGGTGTTGATGGTGAGTTTTTGACAAGGGAGAAAATTGTAATATTACTTTTGCCCAGCTGCAGAAGCATGAAATAAATATGTATAAATTCCTGACCCGACATCAGAATTATGAATACATACTCTTATCCTACATTGTGCAATAAAATCGCGAAGGGATATTCAGCTCCTGGCTAAATTAGCCCTGTAGCTCTTTTGCATATATATGCACCATAAAAATCTCAGAGTTATACTCAATTAAATCCTCGTTATTTTATGTGCGTTCATACAAATTATTTGTATTAACCAGAAGTATGATGATTATACAAAATTACAAATATTCAGAATAGAGGTTATGCCATATCTGAATAAAAACACTAATTAGATGCGTACCATCTAATTGCAGAGTCCCATCAAACATCATCTCAGGTTGCAAACTTCCACGGCTGAATCTCTTGAATATGTTTTGTATGCACTGCATAAAAGTTAAGCATAAAAAATACTAACATTAAATCTCATACAATTGAGAAGTCCTAAACAGGCCATAAATATGGCCACGATATTATCAAATACCAAAGCTAGTGGTGCACATGCAATAACCATGGCACTAGAAAGTGTCATCCTTAGAAATCCCTAGTCATACTCCCAACACCAATGAGTAGCACACAAATGTTCCAAAAGCCAGGAAAATACCAAAAAAGCTAACAAAGTCAATATGCACACACGCCAAACAAGCACCAGGAGCGCTAGCGCCTGTGCTGTCAGCGGCACTAGCATCAGCGCTAACCTGTGCAGCCAGCGGCGCTAGCACTCCTTCTTTCTTACCTTTGCACGCCTCTTCACCCTTGCTTGTGGTAGCACCATCTTCACTTGCTCATGCTAACACAAGTTACATGTTCCAAAACTCCATAAATATACTCTTGCCATGATTGGCACAAACTCATTGATAACATTATCTGACGGCAACTCACAAATTACTCACGTATTTTTGAGTTCATGACTCCACTAACCCCTACCAGAAATCAAAACAATTACATGGGGGATTCTTTATTGGGTTTTGGTCTGGCGGTTACAGCAACATACGGCATGGCAACACCCCATGATGAGAAAGTTACAAGATAGTGGTAAGGTTGAAGCAGTTGATGGAGTAATGGAGTAATGTTTTCCCAAAAAATTCCAAGGCGGTTATAATATTATCCCACAACTTCCATCTCTCCATATCTTCACTACATCCACTACTTATAAGGAAATCGTGTGTTTACAAACTATTATAAATAAGCTACTTAACTCATTCAGAAAACAAGAACAAGCTTACCATTCTTTACAAACTTTTGTTATTCTCAATATTTTATCACCTCTACTCACAGTTCATCACACTTATTTCCTTTAACTTTCTTTGTGCCCCCCCCCCCCCCCCAAGATCAACCCATTTACTCTCCTTGTGACCGAAGTAGGAGGGAACGACTGTTATCATGGTTTAGGTTTGTCATGTACAATTTTGATTTCCAAATCTAAAGAAAGTACTTTAACAGTAATTGTTTTGCCTAGAAGTAATTTTTAGGTACTAACACAAGGGCTAGAATTATAAAATTTCCCCCTGCCTAGCAGTAGGAATATAAAAGGATATGCACATATGTTTAGTTTTATACCAAAACATGAGATAATTGTACTTCTACTTGTATATTCCGCAAGCCTATTAAGAATACAGTCTTTATGAATAACTACAAGCTTTCTAAACTGGCCTCACATTCTCCTTAATATTCACAGTATTTATGCCATGTCAAACTATTCTCAAGTCGCAATAAGTTCCATAACTGAATTCCTTGAACTAGCCTCGAGTGCGCATCGATGTTTCAACAACATCTCTCAAATCTGGGAGTAGCTAATGTTTAATTCCCAAAATACATTCTAGATTAACGCCTTGTTCGCAACAAACACATTACAAGTTGCTCTCCTGAGCCTAAAGTATGCCACTTTAGCACTTTACTCAAAGATAAGCCACAAATTGTGCACCACTCCCTTTGGACGCGCCACAAACAAGAAGCAATGCCTTCAAAGATGCATTGTGCCTCTAAGCTAGGCTACATATTTCTTCCATTTACGCCAGGATAACACAAGCCACCTGGTTTAGCGCCACATTGGCAATATATCCTTACCCTAGCGCTAAAAGCGCTAACTTTCCTTGGCTAGAGCATCTTAGCCTAGCAACGTCCTTGGCTAGCGCGTCTCAGCTTAGTAAAAGTATCCAAGAGACCTCGACAAAGAAAATAGCCTAGTGTGTCCTTAGCAACGACCTCGACAAAGCGCCTCTAGCACAAGCGCATTGGCCACAAGTGCAAGCATCCTTGGCGCTAGCAGCGTTCCAGACACCAGCGTCCCAGGCTAGTAGCATTCCAATGCAAGCGTCCCTGGCCAGTGCGTCTTGGCTACAAGCGGATTGGCGCGAGCGTCTTAGGATAACTAGCACATCACAGCCTAGCAGCGTCCTTGAGCAACAACGGCTCAACCACGAACGTCTCAGCACAAGCGCGTCCCATCCTAGTAGCTTCCTTGTTGCAGTGTCCCATCCTGGTAGCTTCCTTGGCGCAAGCGTCTAAGCCACAATGCCCTTGGAGCAGGGTTCCTTGGTGCAGTGTTCTTAGCTAGCAAACTCCTTGATGCAGCGTCCTTAGCCAACAAACGTTCTTGGCACTAGCTACTTCGGCTTAGCAATATCCTAGCCTCTTTAGTAGTATTCAGCCTTTAAGGCTAAAATGATAGTTTCCTTGTTAGAAGCCAACACATTGGCCTTTCTCTCTAAACGCTAGCATATTAGACTTTGTGTTAAAGAACCTAGCATATTGCCATTTGCGTTAAGAAGCTAGTGCTAGCCTTGCTAGCTGATTCCCTTAGAAATTCTCCATTCTTTTCAATACTGGCCTAATGCCAACACTAACTCATATGGTCATCTAATAAGCCTTCTTACTTGAGAATTTCTTCACAATCTTGGCCTCAAACGTCTTTCATACTTATGCCAAGTTACGTCTAAGCTAACACTTGGCCATTAAAATTATACCATGCAGTTTCAAAGTTAGCATATGATTACTAAATTTACCAGACTTGACGCTGATCAGCCTGATTACTAATCCAGTGAGTTACGCGACTTTCCTCACTAACTTAGCAAGTCATTTGACTTGACTTGAATTAACCAAAATAGTAGTGGTCCACGATTCCATTATCATTCTATGAGATATCAAATACAACACATTGGGGGATTATTATTGGGGTACTGGTTTGGCGGTCTACGCTAATCGTATATTATGGAAACACATCCACGAACAAGAAAGTAACAACTAGTGGGACAGTTAAAAGGCAGTTGAAAGTACGAGGGATAAATAGATGGCTTCATCTATTCAAAATAACAACAAGTAAGACTAAGATATCAGAATTATCGATTCATCCCAGAGATAATCCATTCGTATTTATACACTACAATTAATCATCGCACTGATAATTTCTCAACCTTCTTTGCTTCCCTCCTCTAAGACCTACCCAATCTTCTCCACCTTTGTGATCAAAGCAGGACGTGAACGACCATTTCTTAGTTTAGGCTCGTCCTGTTCGATCTTGATCTCTCAAACCTACTTGAAATTATTCTTCTGCATTACATTTGTTTTTACCCTAAAACAAAAAGAGGCCCAAATATGAAAAAATATTCACTCGATTTGGAGTTTATTAGGTCAGTCAAATACGCATTCACATTTTTTTATCAAGAATCTCGTATAAAATTTCAGAAGTTTTTCAGATTTCATAGTCTTCGATGTGAGGGCCATATCTCTTAGCTCGTTTATATTATTTATACGCTATTTTATCATGTTGTATATATAGCCTAGAAAAATAACTTTTATATAAATTTTATAACCCAATTATTTAACCATTGCTTCCATCTTGCACGTGTTCGGACTGCAGTATGCAACTTGTCTGTAGGAAGGCGAATCCCGATCCTACTTGGACTTTGACTGGATTCTAACTTTCTAAAATGCAGGGGGGATGAGGTAGGGGCCTAAAATCATGTTTTACCTCAAGAAAAATGGTGTATTTTCTTGTAGTTAGTGATGATGACTTGGTGCAAGCCACTCTAATTTTACACTTCGATGCACTTTTGGAATACGAAACCTAGCTAAGTTTGTGCTCATCGTAGGACTAGTGAATATCGTTAGAGTACACTTTAGTGACCGTGTGTAACCTAGATAAAGTCGTGCTCCCTCTTGAGATCTAAGACTAAGCTTCATCTTAGGCTTAAGATCGAAGCTCGCCTTAAGACTAAGATTACATCTCGTCTTAGCATATGCCTCTGATAGACACCTATTTATGTCTCTATTAGTCCCGAAAATATATATTGTTGGCCCTTAATTATTGTACTAATGCCATTATTTTTTATGTTTGCAGGTATTTTTGTGGAATAAATGATTGTGGAAAAATTGGCTTAAAAAGTGTTAAAGGCACCCAATATATTGATAAAGGTACACTCATGTTGGATCAGGGCACCCACCTTCTTTAAATTCAAAAGAATATTTTTTGGCGGCAACCTCTCTTAACTGTGTGAACATTTACGTGATATGGAAGTGAATTTTCGAGAGTTTCAAGGGTTAAGACAAGATATATTTTCTTGCCTTATTGAAGAAGATTTTCACACAACATAAATACGTACCAAATCTCATCAGATATTTTCTCGAGCAAAACAGGGAGGAAGAAACAAATCTCGGTGATTTAATCTCACACGATTCTGTTTCCTTACTTGCTCAATATCATTTGCTAACTCGAGTAACAATTGTAAGAAAATAAATCATCAGCGATATTTTCTGTAGGAAATAGGGTCATCGAATATGATCAACGAGGAAAGAATTTTCTCGAAATATTATCATCAAAGTAAGGATTTGTGAGAAGTTATAGTGGATATTTCTTGAAGATTTGAAGGATTAAAGATACTCTAGTATAAATAGGAATTCAAAAGGAACAATCGGGGAAGCTGGCGGAAGCCAGAAACGAGAAATAATCAATCCAGAAAAAAACCAGAAGTTAGGGTTCTTCACGGCGTTGATACTGTTGCATATTACTTCATATTCTACATCTTTCGTAACAGTTCCTAAAATAGTATCAGCGAAAGTTTCTTGGTTTTAGACAAAAGAAGACAGTTCTTCTTCCACGGCACCAGAAAGCAGTCTTTTTGAACTGCACTTGAAGGCAGTTCTTCTTCCAACTGCACCAGAAAGGCGTCGTTAAATCATAAAAACTATTTGTAAGCAATTATCAATTAATGAGTACAATGGTTAATGATTTTTCTTCTATTCTTTTTCTCCATAAGTGGCTAAATTCTTTTCTAGGGTGTAGGAGAAAACTATATTTGATGTGTATAATTAATAGTTTTATTTCTTAGACAATATTTACTCTACTATTTGTTTTATTCATGACTAATAATTTATCTTCTAAAAAGCTTTATTTTAATTGTTTTGGACGGTTTAAAAACTGTTGATCTTTTATAAGAGAAGGAGGTTATATTTTTGTGCAACGACGAAAGTCGTATAAATAGTTTTAGACGTTGTATTTTTCAAAACATGAGATTGAGTTCGAAAATGTTTTGAGTAATTTAAGAGTAACTGTTTGAGATAATAGATTGTTAATTTTACAAACATTAGAAATAGTGGAATCTGAAGCCCTAGATTTTTCTCTTCTTAGTTGATTAATTTGTATAGTTATATTATCTTTTTATTTTAGAATTAAATCATCAAAATCAATTTTTTATTAGCACATTAGTTAATTAAAAACTAAAAATTACAATTCTGAAATCCCTGTAGAACGAATCTGTATTTGTATACTATCTTAACGATAGTTGTACACTTACGGTATAAATAAAATCTCATCAGCCTCTGCTCGACCTAGGCTCAAGTCAACGCCTTGGCCCAACTTTAAACTTATTTCTAACTAGTTTAACTTACTTTTTATTTTGAAGCTTCATACCGTGAGCATGAATTTAACTCAAAAATAGAGTTTGACGTTGATTCAGACTTTGATCACCACTGAACACTGAGCAGTCCTAGGTGAACACGGGTTGCATGTTGAGATGCTATCCAATTGAGGAGCCGGGCCTGATGCATCATTTGAGTACACTGCTGCAGGGACCGATTTTATTAGTTTCATACCAGATTCAATCCCGGGAAACGTTCTTGTAAGGAAGTTTAGCATACCAGTTGAGTTAGTTCCTTGTACAGTACGATATGTCAGAAGTACAGGCATGTCGATCGTCACCATGGAAATCGAACCTATGTTGCTCATTCTGGTATTATTGGTAAATCTAAATGAGATAAGGAAGATGAATTTGATCGTATACGTCTGGTAGGGGAAGTTCTTTAGATTGGTTTTGTTGTTGACACAAACCCTAGATTTCTTTGTTGCACACACGAATAGATGAAAACCCTTAATTGAATTCGTAGCAGACAATCATGTTTTGCATGACCTTCACCCCGGAGGCTGTATAAACTTCGTCCGACTTTCCTTTTCAGCGATTGACCTCAATTCTCGAAGCTAAGAGACACATCTTTTATATTCATCAAGAAAATTGGGATTTATGGATTTTTTTTGTCAGTTAGAAGTACGCGTGAATTTGAACTCAGAAGAGATTCAGATATTTTTCAGCAGCAATACATTCTAGTGTGTCGAACGTAGCTCTTAGACTGTGTCTCGAAATACCAAGGCCTTTTAACATGTTGTACCAGAAAAAGGGACGAACATTTTCGTTAAGGATGCATCGTCTAATTCTATACTTATTGGTCTCAGTTTATCAAGTTAACAGGCTGAAGTGTAAGGCATGTATGATTAAAGGAGAAGCTATAGACATATTTTGACCCAACACAAACCCTCATCTCCTAATGTATTTCGCGCGTGCGTCTGGAGTTGAGAGAAGGTTTGAGTACTTTTTCCACTTGGTATGAGTCTTGGTACATGCTTATTTATGAGGTTTTATTAGAGAGGGGTTGTTTATGGTGCGTTAATGATATTCCGCCAAAGGTGAGTTTTATGCTTTGGGAAGCGAGTCTTGACTCTCTTCCCACATTGAAGATGTTGCAGCGACGAGGAATTCCAGTTATGAATGTCAATTACAAGTTCTGTAACTTCGAGGAAGAAAGTGTTGGACATTCATTCTTTCATTGTGCATACTCTGGGGTATTTGTTGCTACTTCTAGTCGATGTTTAAGGTAAAATGAGTTTTTTCGCGTTCTATTCAGAAAAACTTCATTTCTTGTCGACATAATTAATAAGATGAGAGAGAAGGTTAAGGACATTTGGAGATTTTTATCTTATGTCGTTTGTTGGACTTTTTGGGAAGAACTAAATAAAGTTGCTTTTGGAGTAAGATCGAAGACTAGGACGAGGTCATCCACTGTATCTAATCTACCAGATTTGGATATTTTTTAAGATGTTTCTAAAAATGTTGTCCTATTTAGTTGTAAACATTTCATTACGCATATGTTTCTTGAGTATTGGGTCTTTGAAGTTTCTTCTAGGAGAAAGGCTATGGGTAGAGAACACTTATTCAAAGTGAAAAAATTAGACCAAAATTAAGCAAATTAGGTGTCACTATGGTTAGGGGAAGGACCTCCTTTCACCCAAACTCCTTCAAACACTTTTTCATATGAAAGAGTGCTCAGTAGTCTAGCCTAGACGGGTAATCTTTAGTCGTCCAAGCCAAACGGGGATCTTTTCCCATCCGAGTATTTATTTCAATATTAAACTTCCACAATGCGGATCCTACATAGGTTATTATTATTAGAATAACTAAATAAACTCTCAAATGGGGGATTTTTTTATACTAGACGGAAAAACTTCACCCGTCTAGTCTCTCTACTTCATTACCCCACGATCCAAAACACATTCATTCACTCAGTCAGTTATTCAATTTGAAAGGGATAGAGTGTACATATACTCTATCACATAGTCTTTACTCTAATAAATCAACTTTTTTTAAAAAAATAAATAAAAACAAAACAAAACAAAATAAAAAAAACCTCGATCTGATCTCCATGGAGTTGATGATTCTGCGTATAACACACTAAAGATTAAATACACTAAGAATGTTGTGAAGCTTTCACCTTTCGCTGTGTTAAAAGAAAAAAAGATGCTTTCTTAACCGATATCCATGCTAATCCTATTAGCTACGTTGAACCAGAATACACAACATGCACACCCCTGTGGAACTTACTACTAGGGCGTAGGTAGACATGAAAAAGAAAAAGCCGAAGAAAAATATTAAATCTAACAAATCCCTGAAATCAATCTTCTATACTTTGAATGCTAGTAATTTGTATTAATCAGCTAGCTAGCTAAGAGCTAGCTAAACATAGATAGGCATAGTCTTTTACTTCAATTTCTATATGTATTGTTAACAGAGATCAAAAGGCTGAACTTGTGACTACTTTCCTTTACTAACATACAAAACTAATCATTTAAGTTGATAATTTGATTTGATCACCAAAAAAACGCCAAGAAGCAATAATGCTACTCATTTAAGTTTTATGAATCTTTATTCCTATCCATCGTAATGGAAAATGATAATATGAATGCAAGAATATGCCAGTTTAGTACTGACACTCACATATACAGTGGAAATCTACGGGTAATCTACCGTCCAAAATCGAATGTTTCTATTCACTCCACAATGATCTTTTGACTAGCAATCCATGACTTGTAAGTACGCGATTTAAAAACAAGCATAAGTTGATAATGGTTTTGAAATTGGAATTTGAGCATGAATTGGTAGTATTTAAACTTAAACCCAGTAAGGATTTTAATTCGGGTTCAGTGTAACAAAAAAATATGAATTGACTGCCCAAATCATACAATGCAAAAATCACCTTGCGCCATAAATATTTTTTGGTGGATCCCATAACATTCAAGTGAGATCCATCATTTTCTAAAAAAGATACACAATTTTTTTTTTTTAGGATATACCGTTTTGGCATTGTTTGACACGGCGGTCTATTTATAACTGTTGATTTATAAACGGCGATTGCCAACCGTAATTAGCCGTTTGAGAAACTTAATTCACAAAGTGGATTAACCCTTCAGTCACGGTCCACATTGCTAAACGACACATAATTTATGGTTTAATTCATCAAATGCTCCTATATTTAGTACTAATTAGATAGTATATCAGATGGAGTACCATAATTAATGGGAGATTTGTTGAATGGTCCAAAGACCCATGATCCATTTAATCTAGAGTCCAGCGGAAAATGTAGTTTATACGGAGGTCCAAAAAAGTTTTAAAAAGAGTAAATTATTTACCTACCCATCGAAATTAACGTTCTGCAATAGCGATGGAAGCAGTGATGTTATTACCGAGTGAAATCAAAAGCAACATAAAACTGAAATCTCGGGCATTAAAACCAAATCGAAAATCAAAACGAACTGAAGATTCAATATTATTCTTCTCAAACCGAAGATTTAAAATCGAAAATCAAAACCATCAATATCCTTTTTCTGAAATCAAAATCAAAACCGAAAATTCAAAATCGAAAATCAAAATCAAAGATTCAAAATCAAAATCAAAATCAAAAATCAAAACCGAAGATTCAAACAAATCATCAACAAATAAGAAGAAGATCTTTATTAGTCGCCAAGAACAGTACATATTGATCGTTTAGTACATATTTATCCTTCAAATCATATCTATGTACTGAAGGAAAAAGTGTATGATCCCACGATACATATTTTTCTTCAGTACATATTGATAGAAAATATGTACTGATAGATAGAAAAAGTTTGATCCCACAGTACATGTTGGTATGTACTGAAGGAAAATAGGAATTGAAGAAAAATGTGTATGATCCCACAGTATATATTGATCCAACAGTACATATTGGTATATACTGGAGGAAAATATGTACTGAAGGAAATAAAGTAGATGATCCAACAATACATATTGATCCAACTGTATATATTGATATGTACTGAAGAAAAAATATATTGAAGGAAATAGAGTAGATGATCCAACAGTACATATTGATCCAACTGTATATGTTGATATGTACTCAAGAAAATATGTACTGAAGGAAAAAGAGTATAATCCCAGAATACATGTTGAAATAACCAACCTTTAATCATAAAAAAAATGAAATAACACTAACCCGAAACAGAAAATAGGAGTAATCATCACTCTAATCGACTATATAATATCGTTTGAATAGACAACCTTCATCTTCCAACATTGAATATCAAATCAAGATTAAAAAGATTAAAAAGTTTAAACAAAACCCAAAATTTTATGATTTTGTATCTCCTTCCTCTCCTTCCTCTTCTTCTTCTTCTTCTTCTTCTTCTTCTTCTTCTTCTTCTCGAATCTTCTTCTTCATTACCAAAATCATCTTCTTCTCCTTCTTACAGATCTGAATTGAAAACCTAAATTACAGAGCACTAGCAGAAACAGAGAGAAAAAAAAACAGATCTGAAATTAAAAACCTAAATCGTTATCTTCTTCTCCTTTAATACAAACAGAAATTAAAAAAAAAACACATTAGATGCTCACGCGTGGAATGGACCAGCGACTAAAAAAATCGATCAAAACCAATATTTTTAGACCAGAGATTAAACATGATTTAATAAGTGGATTAAAAGGTAAATGGGTCTTGAATCTAGAATTATATAATAATTCCTAGATAATTTATTTAGGGTAGCTTTTTTTATTACTCTCCTTTTTCACTTAACCTAAATCTAGGTGTTTTATGTATGTAAATGTGAAGCTATAAATAGCATAGGTACACTCCATCTCAATTCTCCATTAAATTGCTAGGCAGCAAGTTATTTAGGATCTCAAGGACTAATATCAGTAATATGACTTTATGATCATCTAGCTAGCTGTTTAGGCATATAAATGATCTGTTTAGGTGGGAGTCCTAATTAAAAGCTTTCTTCTTCTAGAGTTTAAGGTTTTTTTTTTTTGTGGTCCTAAAGTTGTTTTGTAGGTTGCATTGATCATTAGCTTCCTTATAAACTTAATTGCATTTCAGGGCATCCGGTTGGGTTTTAAAGGTTTCAAGTTGTAACTAAACAGCTGGGCTTCAAGTATTAATTATGGTATTTTTTACTCTTTCCACCCCCTACTTATTTGCTTTATAAAAGTATAATAAAAAAGAAACTCACTAGGGATCATCATGGTCTAGCAAACACAACCTCTGGTAAAATATATGGTTCAAGAATCAAATTTCATCAACCTAATGATCATGGAGTAGGTTGGAAAGGAAATCATTTAATTTTCTTAATCCTCCTTCATTAGAATATATTAATCCTTGTGTTAGCTAGCTATGTGGTCCATCAAGATTTAATGTTAAGTTGTTTGTCCCTAAGATGGATAAAGATTTAAGATGCTTTTGTCCGTGAACTGACTATAAAAATACTAATCCCTAGCAATGTAGATGATTTTTGCATGGGGTCTAATTGATCCAAAAAACAAATATCTCTCTAGCGGATTTCTTTGTTTTTGATTTAATACTAATAAATTACCAAAATTCACCTAATCAAACTTAAAGGGAATGAGTTGAGTACATATTCTAAATCATGTTAGAAGTTTAGAACAGTAAGAAAAAAAATTAAGATTAAATTAAATTAAAATAAATCGTTGCAAGTTGCAACCATTTAGGTAAGGGCTTACGGTTTATGTGATTGCCCCCTAACATCAGCAAACAACAAAGATTTTGTGTCTGATAATCGAGTGACGAGTTTTTGAGCTGATCTTCGTGGTTTGTTATCATAATGTTATTTTAATCAATTGCGGTTAAATTAGAAGCTGGAGAAGACAGGCCTGCACGATACGTTTGATTATTAACAACTTCATATAATGTATAGCGTTATATTCCCGTATGGAAATTTTAATCTCGTTTGAATATTACGGTAATTCATACAAATCTAAACTTGAGTAAGAAGGTCAGTGTCTAAAGTGTGATTTTTGTTTCCGCAGAAAGATGGATGAAGTTTCCAAACAAAAATCCAAGATAACTAAAAAGTAAACTATTATTTGTATTTGTCGGCTCAAAAAATTGAACAACTTTAGGCGCAAATTCCCAATTAATGGATCATAAGAGAGTTCGACCAAAATTTGATACGAGGATTTGTGGCAAAAGAACGTAGGTTGGTTAGACTACTTGGCCACAATGTAGGTTGGTGGTATTGGTGGGAGAATTTGTTTATTTTTCTTTTTCTCGTGTGTACAAAAAAAACTAATGACAATTAACACACACATGAAAAATTGTTATTTGGAAAGATAAAATTATCATGTCTAATAATAACTAATCATAACTTTTTACGTATAATCATCATGTTGTCTTTCACTCCTAAAAATACTTAAAAGTTTTGAAATATGTATACCTTGAGATACTTCAACGGTTTAACATATTTTCGGATTCATGTTCATTAATAGTACATTGTTTGTGACGAAGTATTGATTCAATTTTTTGCCCAAACATATTTGTCCGCTTTATCGAATAATTTTGAATACATCCATCTTATTGAATAATGTCATCACCAGCTCATTTAATCCCCAAACCTCTTTTTTTTATAAAAAGAAACCGGAGTATTATTGAGGCAAAAGTGAGTTTACATGAGGTAAGAAGGGTCCCGATCTATGATCTATCTCAACAAAAAAGGAGGTTTGATCAACTCAGGATAGAAATTCAGAAAAGAATGAAGCAATTGTTTTTGCTTTTGCCTCTTTAGTTGGTCTATTAGCTATAAACGTTTAGTTGGAGAATATCCTCACGGATTGGAAGATGCTTTAGATTAAAATATGTTAGGTATATTGATAAGAGGTGTCTAAAAATATTTAAATAATAAAATTATCTTTTAAAGTCGGCATAATCTTCATGGCTAAAAACCATACCGACAGTAGACACAATTTTTCAAATGTTGGCATGGCCTTTAATTAGCGATTATACCGACCGTTCACAGTCGACATGGTTTTCAATAGCCGACAGTTCATAGCCGGCATGGTCTTCAATTGGCGACCATGCCGACAGTTCAAAGGCGGCATAGATATTGGATGAATACCATGCCGATTCTGGATAATTTTTAGGCCTTGTCTCTATTTTTTCCAAAAAGACACAGTCTACAATCAATAATTATAATATGTATGTTAATCTCAATAATCTAAGTTTAATATAATCTAACAACTAATACAAATGATTAAAAATAATTAATCAAGGATAAATTAGTGTAGATGGTGGGTTTTTTTCAAGGGTAAAATAGTAAAATTACGTCTCAAGACTTGAGTTTGAGAAACACTAAACCCCGAAATTCTGCAAAGAGTTTTAGACATGTGCTTATCCATGTCCTCTCTCAGGTGTTCATCCCTGTCTTCTCTCTATATGTATGGCCAACTACATATACGATTAAAATTACCTTATGTCAACATTCATGCTCAACTGAATAATATTGACTTACTAAAAGTCTTATACAACTTTGTATAGAAGTATGTAGCAAGTTACATATGAATTTACTTGACTAAAACACCACAACTGTACTTAAATATCAAGCTAAAATTGTGCTAATGTGCAAAATATAGCTTCTACTAGCTAAATTTAGGCTTGTCCACGTCAATCCTTGCTTAAGGAAGCAATCGATGACATAAAGATTCATTATCTAACATCCAAGACGCAAGCAAATAACATAGAAGCCTAAAAATATATTTTTACACTAAGCTCGTTGGGTGCAATTCTACACTGCCCTATACAAAGTTGTGATCTGGGAGAATTTGGTAATGAATAAAGGTATGAGTTATATACCAAACTCTTTGTAGGGATGTCCTCTACAACATAACAAAAAGGCAAATCAATCATACAAACGGTCTAAGAGATATGATCAAAACTCTCAACTATCTCCCAGCTGAAAAATTCCTGAATTCTTCCTGACTTTTGTCTGTTTTGTCTTTTTGAAGACCTTAACGAACTCAAAACTCAAATCCTTCCTCATTAAGAGATATCTGGTCTTCCAGGCATCAAAAATTTATGGTAGATCATCGAAAACGGACTATGTATGAAGATTTTACAGCGTTTTCAACAAAAACCCTAAATCTGAATTTTTTGATGACGAAATTTCACAAAAATCTCTCGTCCATCCAAGTCCAAGGGGCTGATGCCCCCTTACCTTGTCTATCTTAGGTGATACAAAGCTTGTCCTTCTTATGATACAAATCTTGTCCTGCTTAGGCTTCGAAACATGTGTGTCTTTTCTCCTTGACCAAAAACACTTTCAAACCTTAATTCTGAAAGAGGATGGCACACCCACCTTTTGCTCTTGACGTGTATACCTTGATAGTATATGCGTCTTGCTTCTAAAACAAAGCCTGCACGTTTCTGAGCAAATACCAAGTTCACACGTCATGCTTCCTTCTAAGTTTGGTATTTTACTCTTTTGCTCTCAGCATGGTGAGGCTTTGATTAAAGGGTAAAACGTGAGCTACTTGCTTCTTTACAAATTTGACATTTTACTTTCTTACCCTCAATATGTGAGGCTGAGCACAAGAGCAAAACGTGGACGCTTGCTGCTTGATATATTTGGTGTTTTACCCTTTTTCCTTCAACAGGTGACGCTTTGATCAAAGAGTAAAACGTGAGCTACTTTCTTCTTAACATACAAATTCAAACCCTAATTTTGAAGAGAGACATCTCTACCTCTCTTGCCTTCCAACGTGTGTGCCTTAGATAGACACCTAAGCTCGTGTGATTCTTCTTAAAGGAAAAATTTGTATGTCTTCAGCTTAGAAGCCAAACTCACACGACTTGCTTCTTGTCAAAAATTGGCGTTTTTACCTTTTTTTCCCTCAACAGGTGACGCTTTGATTAAAGAGTAAAACATGAGACGTCTTGCTTTTTGACCAAAGCATGACACTCTTCCCTTCTTCTTTTAACGTGAATGTCTTGACTTGACATTCCTTCTCTTCTTCATAAATTAGGAAAATTTTAAAACCCTAATTTATTCATCCAAATATATGGCCTCTCACGTTTATATATTTTTATATGAGGCCTCTCACACATATGTTTTTGTATGTGGCCTTACATATAATTCTTCATGCTCAACAGCATACACTTATTTATACGAAAGAAGCATGTCAATGCAAAATTGACTAAGTTGAGAACACTGCTCCTTATACACAAATAAATACATATTTATTTTATTTTAGTCTGCTAGACTCATCAGTCTAGTCAAGCAAGACAGACTCATCGTCTAGTCAAGCAAGACAGACTCATCGTCTAGTCAAGCAAGACAGGTCTTTAATCAAATGTCTAAGTACGTCTCATTCGGCTTAGTATTGTTAGTAGTACTCGATACTATAAAATTCACACGAGACATCAAATGTCACAAATGGGGGGATACTAATTAAGGTTTTGGTTTGGTGGTCTACGGCATGTGGTGCAGTAGTGCATCCACTAAAGATAAATTCTGAAAAGATCGAACAGCAGTTGAGTAGAGGAGTGATAAGTTGAGCAACCGTCTATTCAACCTCAAATGAAGTGGAGAGAAGTTATCAACACCTTGTCCACCTTCATCACTTCACCACTACTCAACCATCAACACTTTCTTCCAGAGAAGAGGTCATGAGGTTACAATAACTATGATTTAATAGATTCTCAATCTATTGAACAGAACAACAAGTTGGCATTGGACAACAACTATGAAACAACTCTAAGTCGAACTTTGAGACAACTCTCATACATAGCACTGTTCATAGCAATTTACACCAATCACATCCCACAAAGTTTGATACTATGACCTCAACTTTCTCTTGCTTCCCTCACTAAGACCAACCCTTCTCTTTCTCATTTTGTGACTTACGCAAGAATGGAACGACCATTGCTTGGTTTAGGCCAGGATTGTACAGATTGATCTCTCGAATCTAAACAAAGTACTTCAACAGTAAAAATGTTTAAGGATTGACAAATTATCACCTGCTCATCCCACTTTTCCTAAATTAGCCTTCAATTCTTTTTTCCCCACAAACAATTAGGTATTACAAAAAAGGTATGGATAAGGGTTTTTTAAAAATACTTCAAAATGTCCCTATTTTGTTTTACTTGGTATCCCCCAATTTATGAGGGTATCCCCCAATTAAATGTTCTAACTATGAACAAAAACTTCATATTTTTTTAACTTAAAGCTACTTGTACTTGAAACTTTAAACAAAATTTTACAACTATTAATATTGATTTGTGCTCTCCGGGGAAATCAAAGGTAAACTTGATTCATCTTTGATTATCTTCACCAGGATTTGGCAGTTACTTTGGATACAACATGAATCAATCTTTAATTATGTAATCCACTCGAGAGTTTCGAAAAAAAAAATTAGCTTTTGTATCTAATGAGCAGGATTTCTACTCTGATCGAGCTCTCTAATGTCTCCTTTGACCAATAGAGTCAGAGATAGAAATAGTAAAACCCATTGAGAAATTCATATCCAGGATTTCTTCTTGTTAATGGCTTTTAAATTTCTCTCAGTAGCTATGTATACCAAGTGAGGAGAAACATCAGATCTTAACTTGGGTAAGAGCATACACTTTTACATGTTAAAATGTGATACTGGCTTGGATGTGTCAACTGGAACGGCTCTAGTAGAGCTATGTGTGGCAATGTAACTACTGCTGAATATTTATGTACAGGTGAGAATTTGCAGGTGATGGTGGTGAGAGTATGATATGTACATGTGCTTTTATTCCAACCAGCTAACAGTCATTTTTTCTTTGAAAATCTATAAATCCGACCGTTGGATCTGAAGAATCATAGCCGTAGGATGTATAAGAAGGTATGCGAGTTTTAAAACACTCACGTGTTAACGGCGCCGTTAACGGCGTTAAGTATTTTTTTTTTTTGAAAAAAATCTAAACGGAAGTCAGTACTTTAACTTTGTCAACTAGGGTGAAAAGTGATTCCAGGTACTAAACACTAACGTTGGACAAATGTAAGTAAAAACACTAAATTTGGTCAAAACCCAGGTACCAAAGTCTAATTAACCCTAAATTTTAACAGGCTACTTAGCAACCTCAACATAGAAATTAACGGACCTAAATTTTGTTTAACCGTGTATTTAACTATAATATTTAAAATAGTTAATTGGTTTACTAATTCTTAAAATTTGATTTATGGGTATAGAAGACCGGTAAAATTTGATAGTTTTCAAATATCCAAGAATCTTATAAATACTTTTCTAATATCCTTAATTGGATATTTCATCCAAAATTTTATTTTTTAATATTATTAATATTTACATAATGTATTATAATGCCTCTATCTACTTTAATTATATTAGAAATATGATAAGTCATCATAGACACCGTTCCATTTCTTTTCTCTCACTCACTTTTTTCACGAAGTTATGAACAATCCACTTTCCTTCTTTCTTGAAAACTGGTTTACAACATTCAACATTTGATGCCTGAAGCTTGATTCATAGTAGAAGTACGACAATCATTAAATGAATGTCATACTTGATTTGATTTGTCAAGCCAATACATTCAAATAAGATGCAAAGTTATTGAACAAAGAAAATAAAATAAGATGCAGCACCTTGAAGAAATTGGATATGTGATTCACTGCAATTTACATTATTTAATTTACACTGGTGCCAGGGACCTTGAGGGTCGACTGATGATGGAGCTAAAAAAATAAAATAAAATAAGGTTATAGACGATGACGTCACATAGTATTAAAATACATGTGGGTATTGGAATAGAATGAAAATTGTAGGAGGATTAAGTATATCTACCTGCCATGCATCATAGGCAGCATTCACTAGAAAAAGTGGGGTTGATATATTGTTGATCAAGTTTTGAGGAAAAAAGCACTAGTAAAAACACAAGAGAGCAAATGTGATACAAAGTGAGTGAATGGGAAGGCAGGCAATTTAAACATCTTCTATAACTAGGCATTCACATCAAGCAAATAGTGAAAAGCTTACCGAAGTTGGGTCAGCACACTTTTGAGGCAAGTTCTTTTCCACCCTCTAAGAACAAATACAAATTCCGTGAGCGTAATAGATAGCATATCATATTAGCAAGTTAAAGAGGCAAGCCTATTAAAAAAACTGCCGTGACCTGAAGCACATCAACTGACAATATGGTCTAAAATCAGTAATTTTCCTGTGCATATGGTGTGAATATTAGAAATAAATACATGTAAGCTAACCACACCTCCAAACATAAAATAAAATGTTGGCGATCCCTATGTCATAAAAATGATTAAACAAAAGGTATAAGGACTAGTAATATTATATGAGAATATTATTGAACTAGTGGAATTAACGGCTCTGCAGCCATCATATTATGAGAAATATAATATTTTTTTATAAATTAAATTTGGATGAAACCAGTTTTATCCTGTATATTTTGACAAAAAAATATATTTCTTCACGATATATCTGGTTTCGTCATGTTTATTCTGAAAAAGAAACATATTTCATCAGGATGTATCTGGTTTCATCCCGGATATTTTTGTCAGAATGTATCTGGTTGCATCCTAACTTTTTTTTTTAATTTCTTTTCTTAGTTTAAGCCAGGATGCATCCAGTTTCATCCTAGCAATTTTTCGAATAAATTTTTGTATTTTAGTTTAAGCCAAGATGTAACTAGTTTCATCCTATCTATTTTTTTCGAAAAAAAAAAACTTTCGAATTTACAATCAACAATGGGTCTTGTTTTGTAGATAATTTAAAACTCTTTCCAAAAATATAAGTTTTATCAAATTTGGATATATATTTTGGAAGTTATGAATTCTTTGTGGTTTATTTATAAATAAGAGAGAGAAATGATAAAAAGAAGAAAAAATATATAGACAAAGATATAATTGTCTAAATATTTTAGTGTCTATTTCACCCATGTATAATATTTAGGTGTTTATTAGAACCATATTTTAGGGAATCTTGGGCAATAGGCCCATTTTCTCAATTCAAAATTGGGGCCTTTAAACTCTAGGTCATCATCAAGAGATCTCTTGAGGATCTTGTTACCAGGGGTCATTTATCAAAACTTCAGAACTTTTTTGACGGTAAGTTTGAATAATTTCTTAATACTTCCAGAAAAAACCCATATAATAATATTGTTATACTGTTAGTAATTCCTAATAAGATCGATGTCTAAGGAGGAGATTAAGCTTTTGATAAAAAAATAATAATTTCCTATTGTAGTAGCTACTTTTTATTTCTACATCTGAAACTATTCAAGTTAAATCCATTATAAAACAAGTGACAAAACTAACAATCAAACTATAAAAACGTAAATAACACATGATATTACGTGGTTTGGTATTGACACCTACGGTCCAGGGGAGAAGAGTAAATATTCTTTATTGAATGAAGGGTTACAAGGACTATATGCCAAACCTTTTATTACTCTTTAAGCTCAATAAAGCTCTTAAAACCTTTACTTACTTTCTCTCACCCAAAAATATCCAACTCATTCCTGGTGGTTTAGCCCTGAATTTATGAACATAAGTGTTGATACAACCAAAATTACAATGTTAAGCGTCTACATCCTGTTTATTGTATCTTTCATCGGAGACCTATGATCCGATCTCAGCTGCTTCATCCCGATGAGTCTTTTTATCTCCCCCGATCCAAACTTGTCTTGTTAGTCTCCAATTGGTCAGGTCCCACCTTATTCTAACCTGTCTGGTCCTTTTCTCTGTCCTTTACCAGTTGTATTAAATACTTTGTCTCCTTTTAAACTTCGCCGTTCATCTTCTCATATACCTTTGGGTGTCTTCATCTCTCGCCTAAGTGGTTTTGGGTTAGGTGTAGGACTTTAAACTTTAATTCAGTGTCTTTTCTTCTTCGGTTTATGTAAACCTTGTTTTGTGATGCTTCTGCATATTTTTTTTTATTTTTTGGATATTTTAGGTATTACACCTACTATGAGATAAATCAATAACAAATTTAACTTTCAACGTACATTATAGGTCCATATGGTAACTAAAAGTTAAACATTAAAGAAAGAAAAGGTTAGATGAAAGAATAATTTCAGTAAGTCATGACTTTGTCTATGTTCTCGTAATCTCGTACATTCTAGCGCAAACCCATGCAATACTAATTAGCTAAAGCTAAATCCTATAGGCTATAGTTAATCGCTTTAATTTTAACCCGCACATAATCCCATGTCTAACCAACGGTAAAACTTAGAACCACGGCTGACTCCTCCTCACCAACTTTCATTTTCATTCCCTATAAAATAACGCTCTCCTCAACAGTTAACAGTACTACTACTCCCCCAGCCAAATTATAACTTCTTCTCCAGACGAAAATTAAACCCAACAACGTTCTCTCAGACTCAGACCCACCCATCACACTAATCTCACTCTTCCTCTCCCTCTCTCTCTCTGTAAACCCAGAAAAACCCATTGATGTTGCAAAGAAGCAAACATTTCTGAAGCTCGATTTTGATTGTGGAGCATTCATAGTCTTACTGCATATAGAAGCTGTTTGAAAAGACCCATTGTTAAGCTCATTGCCGTTCACTGCATATAGAAACTGGAAGTAGAATGCTAAAAAGGGGTTTTGCTTAGTTCCTTCTAAAGCAGACAGATAGTATCAAATTTCTCTCTCTTTTCTCTACAAGTTTCTATTAGGAGAAAAGTGGCAGAAAATACAGAGACACCAACAAAACCCGTCACAACAGAAATAAATGAGAAGAAAAAAGTAGAACAGAGTTTACCTTTTTATCAACTCTTTTCATTTGCAGACAAATATGATTTATTTTTATGAGTGTAGGAACTATTGGAGCTATTATTCATGGTTCTGCTACTCCTGTTTTTTTCCTTTTATTCGGTGAAATGGTTAATGGGTTTGGTAAAAATCAATCTGATTTTCAGAAAATGACTAGTGAAGTTTCAAAGGTCAATCAATTCTCATAAATTTCCCTCTAAGATCACAATTAAAATTCTCCAATATTTTAAACTTATAAGTCTTGTTTTCTTGTTTTAATGTAGTATGCTATGTATTTCGTCTACTTTGGATTTGTTGTTTGCATTTCATCATACGCTGGTAAGATCGTGTCTCTCTCTCGGTAGAAATTTCTCTTCTGTTTTTCTTCTTGTTGCTATCTTTGTTAAAGTCCGAGTAGTTAAGAGGGTAAAGCTTCTCAACCTTTTACATCAAGGGCTCACCACAATAAAGGCTTGGGTTACTGACACGTGGAAAGTGTTGTCCTTTTCTTCCTCAATTGATGTCATATCTCCCCAAATTGTTCTGTTTTATTTATATCTGATCAATTCTCCAAGGCTATAATTTTGTTTTGTGTTGTTTTTGAATTTCTAACTGTATTGTTCCTGGGCATTATTGGATTGACTTTTAAACGTTATGCAGAGATATCATGTTGGATGTACACTGGGGAGAGACAAGTGATTACATTAAGGAAGAAATATTTAGAAGCAGTGTTGAAACAAGATATTGGATTCTTTGATACAGATGCTAGAACTGGAGATATTGTCTTTAGTGTTTCTACTGATACTCTTCTTGTTCAAGATGCCATTAGTGAAAAGGTTTGATTTCTTTGATTATTTTGGAACCCTGAAAGGCTTAAACTGTTTCAACATGCTTAGTTACTTTTTCATGATTTCATTTCTTCAACATACAGTAGTGATGGTCTAGTGGGGAGAAACATTAATTTTTATAGAGATTGGGATGAATAGAGAAAACATTATTGTGTTTTTTCTTTAATCTTTTAATGATTTGGTGTTTTTTTTCTTTCTTTTTTTTTAATGATTTTAGGTGGGAAATTTCATACACTATCTTTCAACTTTTCTAGCTGGATTAGTGGTAGGTTTCATATCAGCATGGAAGTTGGCACTATTGAGTGTGGCTGTGATTCCGGGGATCGCCTTTGCTGGTGGTTTATATGCTTATACCTTCACTGGCCTCACTTCGAAGAGCCGAGAATCCTACGCAAATGCTGGAATAGTCGCCGAGCAGGTAAAGCGAACTAATATCAATAGCATTTTGGTAGTATGGTATTGTCTTGTTTAATTTGAAAAATTTCATGTTTATTTGTTGTGTACATGATTGTCCTGGAGAGCAATTGTAGTAATGTTAAGTCAATTTCTTGTACCTTTTTCTTGATTGATAAATCTTCTTATACTTTTTTACTTCATAGGAATGTAAAGTATCATTAAAATTAAGTTCAACCAAGAAAAAGAAAAGGAAAAAAAATGGGTTGTTTCTTCATGCTCAACATTCTTTGTCAATTACTTGATCTTCCATATGTGAAACTACCCCATCTCGTTGCTTCTTCTGCTTTGTGTTTTCATTTATACCTTTGATTAATTATTCAATCAATTTGCCTGAGTTCCTTATTGCATTTGCAGGCCATTGCACAAGTACGGACAGTTTACTCGTTCGTTGGAGAGAACAAGGCCTTAAATTCATACTCCGATGCAATACAGACAACATTGAAACTTGGTTACAAAGCTGGTATGGCCAAAGGCCTAGGAATCGGATGTACATATTGTATTGCATGTATGTCCTGGGCCTTGGTTTTCTGGTATGCAGGAGTTTTCATAAGGAATGGGCAGACAGATGGCGGGAAGGCCTTCACAGCAATTTTCTCGGCCATTGTTGGTGGCATGTAAATCACTTGTCTTGACTGAAAGATTATTCTATAAGATATGATGTACTCCAAACTTTGGCATAGGTGTAAATCCTTGTTACTAATCATTGTTTTCAGGAGCTTGGGACAATCATTTTCGAACTTGGGAGCCTTTAGCAAAGGGAAAGCAGCTGGGTACAAGCTAATGGAGATTATCAAGCAAAAGCCTTCTATAGTACAGGATTCTACTAATGGGAAATGTTTGATAGAGCTTAAAGGGAACATAGAATTAAAAAACATAACCTTTAGCTACCCATCCCGACCAGATGTCATCATCTTTCGCAATTTTTCGATTTCATTTCCTGCTGGAAAGACAGTTGCTGTGGTCGGAGGAAGTGGATCTGGAAAGAGTACTGTTGTATCTCTTATTGAAAGGTACTATGATCCACATGAGGGTAAGTGAAAACTGAACTTCATGTAAGAAATTAAATAAACCGCCTAAAGTTGCATTAATAATTCTACCAATTTATGCTTTACAGGACAGGTTTTGTTGGATGGCGCAAATATAAGGAACCTGCAATTGACATGGCTACGGGGCCAGATTGGATTGGTGAACCAAGAACCAGCTCTTTTTGCTACCACCATTCTAGGAAACATACTATATGGAAAGCCTGATGCAACCATGGAAGAAGTCGAAGCTGCTTCTGCTGCTGCCAATGCACATAGTTTCATTTCTTTACTCTCTGATGGTTATAACACACAGGTGAGAGTTTCTTTAGTTACTTGAAATGCATAGGCAAGAACTCGAATTTCAACAATATTTTTTATAATGAATTACCTCAATTTAATTTTTCTTGAAAGATGGTTGACATAAAGCTTCGTCTAACTTGACAACGTATTTACTCTTTCCACATGAGATCAGGTGGGAGAACGAGGAGTCCAACTATCTGGTGGTCAGAAACAAAGAATTGCCATTGCAAGAGCTATGCTAAAGGATCCCAAAATTCTTCTTCTTGATGAGGCCACCAGTGCCTTGGATGCAGGCTCCGAGAGTATTGTCCAAGAGGCTCTAGACCGCCTCATGGTTGGCAGAACTACTGTTGTTGTTGCACATCGCCTTTCCACCATAAGAAACGTTGGCAGGATATCTGTTATCCAGCAAGGCCAAGTTGTTGAGTCTGGGACCCATGAAGAATTGATTGCCAAAGTCGGGGCCTATGCATCCTTAGTTCAATTCCAGGAGATGGCGAGATATAAAGACTTCAGTATTTCTTTATCCCACCGTTCACGGTCGTCACGTCTAAGCCATTCATTATCAACCAGGTCATTAAGCCTCTGATCAGGGAGCTTAAGGAAATTGAGTTATCAGTATAGTACGGGCGCAGATGGTCGGATAGAAATGATATCCAATGCTGACACTGAAAGGAAGAATCCCGAACCAGATGGGTACTTTTTTAGGCTACTTAAATTGAATGCACCTGAATGGCCATATGCAATTATAGGGGCTGCAGGATCAGTCTTTTCCGGATTCATTGGCCCAACCTTTGCTACCGTCATGAGCAATATGATTGAGGTGTTTTACTATAGAGATACCTTGGCAATGGAGAGGAAAACAAAGGTGTTTGTCTTCATATACATTGGAACCGGGATTTACGCAGTAGGCGCGTATTTGATTCAGCATTATTTCTTCAGTATTGTTGGTGAAAACCTAACAACTCGAGTGCGAAGGATGATGCTTGCAGGTTAATTTCTAGTTTCCTTCCTTTTCAAGCTACTATTTGTGGTTTTAACTACTCCAATTAAAAGAACCATGGCTGCAAATACATATAATTCATCACTATTACAAATAATTACTCTATTTGTCTGTTCTCATATATTATGTTTTCTTGTTCCAGCAATCCTAAGGAACGAAGTGGGATGGTTCGACGAGGAGGAGAACAACTCAAGCCTCGTTGCTGCTCGTTTGGCCACCGATGCTGCAGACGTGAAGTCCGTGATGGCGGAGAGGACTTCTGTGATACTGCAGAACATGACTTCACTTCTAACATCTTTCATAGTCGCTTTCATTATTGAATGGAGGGTCTCACTTCTCATTCTTGCAATCTTCCCTCTTCTAGTCCTTGCGAATTTCGCTCAGGTAAGCCCTCTTTCTCCTCTTCTAATTACTGTTGATAGTCGCTTCCATAGATGTAAATGTATGTTTGTTATATATTCTGAAGAGAATGACCTCAGGTCTTATGGATCTTAGAGCCTTGCATGTGTTCTTTAGAGTTAGCATTGTTAGAATTTCATATGGAAGCACACCGTTACACTGTTCAAATGAGCCAAAGCCTCATTGTAGTGGTAGAGC
Source organism: Papaver californicum (assembly GCA_023531435.1). Taxonomy (NCBI): domain Eukaryota; kingdom Viridiplantae; phylum Streptophyta; class Magnoliopsida; order Ranunculales; family Papaveraceae; genus Papaver; species Papaver californicum. The sequence continues at coordinate 4,356,310 of JAJJMC010010016.1, read as the reverse complement.
TATGTCTCGTATGTTGGTAGTGCATCTTAGTTGCGGTAGGTTTGGTTGGAACCAAGATTCGCAAAATAGCTTCTATTTTGAAAGAATGGTTCCAGGAATATGATTTGGACTTTGATAGAACGTAGTTGCCTATTCGAAGAGTTACCTCTTGATTATGCATCACCTATTTTCATTCCACACATAAATCAGAATTTGAAAAGAACACCAAGACGTTCATATGCTGACCGCAATTGTTCATTTCATGATGCAGCAACTTTCTCTGAAAGGGTTTGCTGGAGACACTGCTAAGGCACATGCAAAAACCAGTATGATTGCCGGGGAAGGTGTGAGCAACATCCGCACTGTGGCAGCTTTCAATGCACAAGAAAAGATCCTTGAACTCTTCTGCAATGAATTGCGGGTCCCACAACTCCAAAGCCTTCGCCGTAGTCAGTCTGCAGGCCTTCTCTTTGGTCTTTCCCAGCTTGCTCTCTATGCATCTGAGTCCCTTATTCTCTGGTACGGTGTCCATCTAGTCGGCAGAGGTATCTCCACCTTCTCCAAGGTCATCAAGGTCTTTATCGTCCTCGTCGTCACTGCTAATTCTGTTGCAGAAACTGTTAGCCTCGCACCTGAAATTATCCGTGGTGGAGGTGCAATCAGCTCAATATTTTCAATCCTCGACCGGTCAACGAATATTGACTCTGATGATCCAGAATCTGAAACGATAAGAACTGTTCGCGGGGATATTGAATTACAACATGTTGATTTCTGTTACCCATCTAGACCCGAGCTCAATGTGTTTAAAGATCTCAGCCTCAGAGTTCGTGCTGGACGAAGCCAAGCTCTTGTTGGCGCAAGTGGGTCTGGAAAGAGCTCTATCATTTCATTGATATTGAGGTTTTACGACCCAACAGCCGGTAAAGTTATGATTGACGGAAAGGACATTCGACGTTTAAACTTAAAGTCGCTCCGACTCAAGGTTGGATTGGTGCAACAAGAACCAGCATTGTTTGGAGCGACCATTCTCGAGAATATCGCGTACGGGAAGGAAGGAGCAACAGAGGGAGAAGTAATTGAGGCAGCACGGGCAGCAGATGTACATGGTTTCGTGAGTGGATTACCAGATGGGTACAAGACTCAAGTAGGGGAGAGAGGTATACAACTATCAGGTGGACAGAAACAGAGGATTGCAATTGCAAGGGCTATCCTCAGAGACCCAGCAATTTTGTTGTTGGATGAGGCGACAAGCGCACTTGATGCGGAATCAGAGTGTGTTGCAACAAGGAATTGAGAGGTTAATGAGGGGAAGAACTACAGTGATTGTAGCTCATAGATTATCGACGATTAGACGGGTCGACTCTATAGGAGTAGTGCAAGATGGGCGCATTATAGAACAAGGTAGTCATTCTAAATTGGTGAGTAGAAGCGAGGGTGCTTATTCTAGACTCTTGCAGTTGCAACATCATCTTATGTGATTTCCGTTGAATATTTGTTTTAAAATAAAATATTCTGTTACATTAAATATAAAGAAGAAATGTTTGAAAAGAGAAATGTGTTTACTGGATAAACTAAGATACTTACATGGGAATGTGTTTGTTGGCTTAGTCTGAAAATTCGGTCTGCGATAAATCATTGCAACAAACTCTAATCGAGTGGGAGAGGCATTAAAGAAAGTGATCTACAAGCCTCAAGCCAACTTGTTTCGTTGCTTAACCCAAATTTCTAACATTTTTAAAGTGTTATTTTGAACAGTGAATTCAGAAACAAGTTTCCAAGGTTATAAATCAAGACTTTATAAAGTTATTGTTTTGATGGAATAATTTTTTATTTTTTTTCTAATTTTCTAACTAGTTCGAAAGCAGTGGCGGAACCAAAGGGGCTTATATTTTTCTATGTTCTACGGTACACACCTCTAATTCTCTGTATACATGATAAAAAAAAGTCCTTAGTCCTTCCATTACATTAAGAATTTGTATGAGATCAATTATTTCTTTTTATTCAAGCATAGGAAAAATTGATATCCAAAATTTCAAGAACTTGATACCTTAACTTAAAAATCGTCGAATTCGTGAGTATTAATAATCAACACGGCAGTAATCCTAGCCCAAATCTTGGAAACAATAATCCTAGCCCAAATACGTCCCGTATCAGGTTTCCTACTGCGATGAAACTCGCCTTGAGTTTACACTTTACACTGAAAATGTCAAGTCGAAGAGAGAACTTTGGCACCCCCACTTGTGGCACAACTCGATCTTGAATCGTGCATCGAAAAACAATTTCAGCTTCACGATCTTCATTTTATACATGTAAAAGCTTGCCATCCAATTTCGCTTGTTCCCACCTTTGCAATGTAAAAACTCCCATGAAACCTTCCAAAATCGTTGTACAGAACATATCAAAACGATCTTCGTAAGGGATATCCTAAGGTACTTTAGAGCATCTACAGTGGGATGACTAGATCAAGAGAGTAAAGAGTGAAATTTTTGATCTTTATTTTGTCTGAAACGCAACGGGTAGAGAGTAAATGTAGCCCCAGAGAACGTCCCATCAGGCGTTCACCTAGACAATATTGTCTGGTGAATCATCAGGCGTAGCCCCAGACGAACGCCCCATCAGGCGTTTACCTAGACAACTACCTGGTGAATCATCAGGCGTAGCCCCAGACAAATGCTCCATCAGGCGTTCACCTAGACAACCACCTGGTCAATCTTCAGACGCCGTCTAAGAACACGTCCAAGTGACAGGTGTAGCCCTAAACAACCGCCTGATGGGGCGTTCACCTAGACAACCGCCTGTCAATCTTCAGACGCACGTCTAGGTAAACGCCTGGCACGAGACGGAGAGTCAGCGTCACGCCTGACATGAGACGCACAGGTAACTTAACGCTCCACCATATTTATGTTTGGTCCAGTTCTCGGATCAAATATGATCCGAAACAGTGGAAAAAGTGGACCAAATATCAAATATACTCACACCACTGTGATTGATTTAATCCGGACCAAAAATCAAATTTGGGTTTGGTCCAGGATTTTAACGCCCGCACTGTGGAAGCTCTTAGCATCTTGAGAATTATTACTAACAACGTCCTTAGACTCCTTACGGTGTTCCTATAGAAGGTCTAGAACCGGTATAAGAATTATCTTTGTCTTTCTCCACCGAAATTCCTATGAGTTGTCCCAACAATTATGTACTGCGTCGACAACGATTAACCACGACCTTCTCTAATGAGACCACCAAAAGAAAATGGTAACCTACAAACTCCAACACCCACTGGCGAATCTATTAAGAGGCTTGTGGGGTACCTGGACCCACCTAATTTTGGAGAGAATATTAATTATATGTATCCAAATTTACCTAATTATATCTTATGAAAAAATGAACATCTAATTCTCCACCAATAATATTTACCTTTAATTGAAATAGAGGAATCTAAATAAATTTTGATTCTTATTCACCCAAATTAAACACTCCAAAACTCCGTTATAACGAGTCAATAATTTTGAGTTTAAGGTTTAGTTTAGTCAAATAACTTTCAATTTTACTTCAAAAAAAAAAAGAAAAAGAGGAAAAACAGATCACAACAAATAATCAGATATTAGCTTACTTCTTCGTGGTCTAAGTAAATGGTTATCAAGATCACTACTCACGCTTGTAAAAAATAAAAAAATAAAAAAATCAAAATTACTAGTGTTTTTTTCGTTCGTAAAAAATAAAAAATTAAGATCACTATCGGGTTTTTTTTGCGAAAATTATTAAATTTTCGTATATGTAACCCTATTTTAACTTTAATAATGGTTCACAGTTTTCTGTTTTGATGTCTTTTGAGAAAAAGAGTTGCCTTGCCCCCATAAAACTTTTATTCTGGATTTGCCACTGCCAACACCTGTAATAACTCCGTTGTTGGCACATTCAATTTGATTGGGATGCGGGTACCAATGGCGTCTACCATTCTTCTCGACATTAAATTATCAATACAACCACTGTTGACTATCAACAAATCGACAGACACTTCTATCAACAAATTCAAGAAACAATTTGTTACTCTGATGGTTATTGCTCGGATACTCCTCCATTTGTAAACCAGGGTCAAAACAGTTTAGCTGAATTTAGGGGTGAGTATTTGTCCCCCATTCAATGGATTCGATCCGGCCCATCCGGCTTTTTATGGGGGGATTTCCAAGCCGTAATGCAGATGCATTCTTTGAACTGTGGATTGGATAGATGCAGGGTTAAAAATCTACTAGACATCCATACCTGTTAAGTTAATAATTAATTTTCTTTAGTATGCTTTTTTTTTATATAAAAACAAGATTTTATTATTACAATGAAACAATGTATTGATTGTACTTTCCAGTATTGCACCATCAGTAAAACTTGATAAAAGACCCAAACTTTAATTTTTTTAAAAAGTCTAGCATGCCTAGCTAGTCTATCGCTTGCTTATTACAAACTCTCATAATGAATTTGCATCTCCATAATGGATGATTGCTTAATTTAGTTTTGATATCTAAAATAATAGATTGATTCTCCTATGTTACTTTTTGATAATCACCATTTACTGCCTCAGAGCATCTGCAATTGTCGACTATTTCGACGATCAAATATGGTATATAATCGATAGTCGCCAAAAATCACCCGCAGTCGTCGATCAGTTTTAGTATTTAGTCGAGAAAAATCACTGTTCGAGATTAAATCTCGTCGCTGATCGACAACGAAAAATTATAGTCACCCGTAATTTTAAGGTCTCGCCTGTCACCGAGCGATTCTCCACAATCTCGCTTAAAAATACGGGCGAAGAGTTGGCATTTCGCCAGCTCAAGCGAGATACTAAACTTCCGCTCCGCAAGACGACACCCTGGAAGCTCGCCTACTCATAAGCGAGGTGCTGAGGTTCCGCTCAAAAATTGAAAACACGGGCGAGATACTGAAGTGGCGCTTACAATTGGACGAGACAGCAGGGCCTCGCCTGGAGCTGGGCGAGCCTCCATGGATTCGCTGGTGGTGGGGCGAGATGATAGCCCATCGTTCAGGTGACCGTTAATACTTCCGTTGAAATGTTACCGTTGGAGTTTAACGGCTATATTTTTACCCTATATATATATATGGGATAGGAGACCAATGGCATTTTACTGAATTCATACATATTTTCTGTGAAAATTCTAAGGTTGGTTCTTATTTGAAATCGATTAGTAAAATGCCACCATCAAAAACACGAGGTCCAAATTTTCCGTCTTTTGAAGATGTTACGATGTGTAGAATTCATTTGTCAATTTCTCAAGATTCTAGCATTGGTACCGATCAATGTGAAGATCAATTATGGTCACGTATTCTATGCCGGATGAAAGAAGATATACCTACTATGCCAGCACGTAGTTGGACCTCCCTTCAGAAACGATTTCAAATTATAAGTAAAGATGTTGCGCTATTGTCTGCAAAAGAGGCTGAAGTAGAAAGGGAACATCATACTGGCTGGGGCCCTGAAAATAAGGTAACAACTCGTTTAATTATGCTTATTACATTAATCCATATGATTGTATATCCTTTAACAAATTGAATTGAAACACCAGTTGAAAGAAGTCCGTAGGCTTTTCAAGGAAGCCACTGGTCGAAGTTTTAAGCATGAAGATTGCTACACAGTTATGCTAGAAAATATTAAAATACAACAATCACACCAATTATAACCAATCTAATTCAAATTACACAATTGCAAATATTTTCATACACATTTGTTTTTAAATTAAATCAAAATTAATTCCTTTGATTTGTACACAACATACTACATTCAACCAAAAATTAAACATAAACCCACTAAAATTAAGCTACAACAATTTCGTATGGTATGTTCAATTTATCAAATAACAACAAATTTTAAAACCTAATTCATAACATGTACATAAACCCTAAATAAATTCCCAATTTTATAATTATAACACAAATTAAAATTTCAATTATGGGTTTATAATATAGTAATTAAACAACATTTACAACTAATTTAACAAAAAAATCATCTATATATATGAAATTAAAACAATTAAATTTAATTTTTTTAGGGAAGATATACCTTGATTTATTATGGGTTCTCGTCAAAGGAAGAAATTGTTGGGAAAAATTGGGTTGAGGTAGGGTTGCGGCTCGGCGAGAAGTAGGCTACAGGAGGCGAAGAAGATGAAGAATAGAAATGTGGTTTTTTAGGGTTTTTAACCGGCTGAAATTGACAGGCGAAAGGTTGGATTCTCGCCTCCTGGAGACGGACGATCTTCTACCCTTTCGCCCGTCCATATCCCACACATATCACTCGCACGTTCATCTGGACGACCCTCTACTCCCTCGCCCGGATAGTTCAAACACACGGTTTCTTCGCACGGGTGGTAAACGAGTGTTTGGGACGTCGCTTCAACAGACGAAAGAATGGAATTCCGCTTAGGTATTGGGCGGGATTCTGGGATCTCGTCACTTGTATTTTTATAAGGCATCACAACAGATTGAGTAGTAAAGGTTTATAGGTGGACTCCAACTAGATTGAGTACTTCTACCCACACATCTGTTAAAAACAGAATTATGTATTGTTTTTATTCCTTTTCCTTTTATTGTATTCAAACTTTGTATATTTCTAATGACTTGAATAGGGTTCGGTCTTGAAAAGTACATCTGCATCTTGCTTTCCATATCTGCCACGCAGTATTCGCCATCTTCACTGTCCATTCTTCATCAATACTATATGAATCTTTATTGAACCATCTCTTGATCCAAAATTGCACTAAAGTTCCTTGAAGTTGCAGACTTCTTCTTGCTCCAGGGACCAAAGTCCATACTGCTCTTGAGAAAGAGCATTCCCATAAGATATTCCTTGTTTTCTCGATGTCTTTCTTACATATTTTACACATATCTCCACTGTACCTAATAAATTTTGCCAATTTTCACTTGAAGGAACTATATCAGTGATACATTTCCAGATGAATTGCTTGACCCTTGGAAGGGTATTTAAACTCCATAGCTTCTTCCAGAACCTGACTGTTTCTTCATCGTTAGTTCCACTGTTGTTGTGCTTTGTATCAACTAACTTATTGTAAGCTGATTTGACTGTGAACTTCCCATTTCTTGTCAGAGTCCATATGAGCCCGTCTTCTGCTATGTCCGGTATTCGCATCTATAGGATCTTCACTGCATCAACTTTGTTGAAGATATGATTGATGATATTCACTCTCTATGACTTGGTCTCGTGGTTGATCAAATCATAAACGGTACTGAAATTTCCAGCAAACTCAGGTAAAACTGCTGGGGTTATAGGAGAGTGATTACCATATACCCAATTATCACGCCAAGTTTGAATTTTACTGCCTCCCACGAACCCTGAAACTAAACTTGAAAACAAAGTTCATGCCGCCTTGAATGCTCTGCCAGGCCCATGTAGAAGTTTTCATCTTCTTGGCATGCATGTAGAACAGAAGTATTAGAGAAATATCTTTGCTTTACTATTGTAATACATAGTTGAGTAGAAGTATTAGTGACATAAACTCCATGCAGTCTTAGCTAGGAGAGCTTGATTGAAATAAGCTACATCCCTAAAACTCATTCCTCCTAAACCCCTATTCTTGCAAACTTTAGTCCAAGAAGTTAGGTAAAAACCTTTACCTTCATCTTTATCCCGCCAGAAATTTCGTTGAACTCTATCCATATCTTTCACTGTGGATTCAAGTATTTTTTAAAATTCTCATATGATGAGAGGGCGTAACATTGAAAACACTTTTAACCAAGATTGATCTTCTAGCCTGATTTGTGAATTTACATTTCCACCTGGTTAGCTTCATCTTCAAACTAGAAAAAGGAAATAGTCTTTTTTCTATTCAATAATAGAGGATTGTCAAGATATTTTCTTCCAAGATCATTTTTTTCATCTTCAGCCTCCTTAGAAGTATTCGACAATGCCTGCGATGTATATGTTTGGAGAAAAAGACGGCTGATTTTTGGAAGTTAATTTGTTGACCCGAGATTTCACTAAAGTTGTTGATGACTTGTAAAAGGTTATTGACATTATGGATATCATCTTTAGCAAAAAGTAAACAACCATCAGCAAAAAACAGATGTGTTACCTAGGGAGTATTCCTTGCAATTCTAATACCTTGTATTTTGCCAGACTGTTCTGCTTAGGCTAGCACCCTGGTTAAAACCTCCATAGTGAGCAAAATAGATGCAACGATTTTGGTCGCCTTGGCGGATTCCTCTTGTTGGTTTAAAAGCTTGACAAGGAGAACCATTGAGTAGTATTTGAATTTCAGAAGTACTTATGCATTCTTGAATAAGATTGCACCATTTATTGCTGAATCCAAGTTTCTTCATGATGTTATCCAGAAAAGACCATTCCACTCGATCGAACTCATTCGACATATCCAGTGTTAAATCCATATACCATTTGTTAGTTTCCTCGTACTCATACAATGAATTAATTCATGGGTTAAGGTAATGTTATCGCCTATTTTCCTCCCTGAAACGTACGCTACCTGCATTGGAGATATGAGCTTTTCTAAGTAGGATATTAATCTTGTAGCCAGAATTTTGGAGATCAACTTGTAAGCAGAATTACAAAGAGCTATTAGTTTGTACTCACCTGGCGTTTGTGACAAGTTACTTTTAGGTATCAAACATAGATTAGTCATGTTCATTTTCTTCAGCATTTTTCCTGAGACAAATAAGCTTTGTACCTTATCAGTAACATATTCCTTAACGATCGACCATTATGATTGGAAGAAGCCAGGTGGGAACCATCCGGTCCCGGAGCCTTCCATGGTTACATACATTTAAGCGTTTTAAAAATTTACTTCATCAGGCACTTTAGTAAGAGCAACAATGTCTTCATCCATTAAACACTTCTACAATAGATTTAGTTGATTATCATTTGAAGTAAGACGAGAGGTACTCATTATTCCTAGGAATTGAGGATTCAGAAGTTCCTCAAATTTCTTTTGCCACTGCACCAGCTACCGTCCTTTCTTTTTAGTGATTTAATTTTGTTTTTTGATCTCGTCTTGTTGGCTTGTGGATGAAAGTGCTTTGTATTTTGATCAACTTCATTAAAAAGAGAATCTCTCGACTTCTCTATAAAATTCTTCTTCTCGTTGACGCCATTGACTGATGTTGATATTTATTATTTGGGATCATTACATCTCTCTATTATTTAGTTGCTTAGCTGAACTATTAGTATATAAATTTTCTGATATTATTATAAAAATACATATAAAATTAGGATTGTTAGTATTAAGTGAAAATGATGAGTTTCATTACTAATATTTAATGGGTAGTAAATGGAACGTCAATAAAGATTGTGTGTTATTGAGTTAATATTAGAAACCATGGTTTATAAAGAATCTAAAATTAGTATGTTGTTGATGAACTAAATAGTATACGCCAAACTAAAAGAGAGTCGTCGTGTTTATTTAATTGCATCGGTTGAGAAGTTTACTTTCTTGGACACCTGTTTATTTTAATGGAGTAGCTTGAGTGAGATTTCTAGACTCTTTTTAAAGTTTTAAAGAGAATCACTATTCTATGTAACCACTTAGGGAGTGGGGGAGCGGTTACATGCATGAAGCTATCATTCTATAAGGATAGTTCATAATCCCCATTTTGACTTCATGCTCCTGATTGTGAGTTCATCTTCTCATTATAAGAAGAACAAAACTTATCCTAGTATTTTTGCTAGATTGAAGGTGCGAGATTTTTACCAGAAAGAACGAATACTGATTTTGGATTTTATCTACCAGTTTAGCTTTTATCGATTGAAACTTTAAAACAGTCTTCTAAAATATAGGATCTTAAGTTTTTTTTTTCAAATTGTCTTACATATTTTAATATTAATTATAAACGAAAGTCATTGGATTGAATAGGTCCACTCGCATTTGTAATAGATACAAATCCGTTGGTTGTTGGATCAGATATAGATGGTAAATTTAAAATCCGTCATATATTAAATTGGGCGTGGATGAGACGAAACCGGACCTATTCGAACCATGCTCACTGCTCACCCCTAAGATATTAGGTGTGTTCAAAGGTGAAAACGTGTTTGATAGGTGTGTGTTCAAAGGTGAAACGTATTTGATAGGTGGGCTTAGGTGTAGTATATGGGCTTAATCTAGACCAAAAAATGAACAAACCCAATAATTTAATCTGTTTCCGACCTTAAACGAACAAAACTCTTTCTTTCCCACTTCTAAGGTGATTGGGTTTTCACTTTAATAAAGGTATTTTTATTTTATTTTTAAGTTTCTAGCTCGTAGATTCAAAATAAATAAAACCAAAACACGAACATCCCGTTCGGTTGGAAGAATTGAAATCCTAGGAATTTAATTATGGAGTAATCCAATTCTTAGAATTGAATTCCAAGAAATTGAGTTCAAGTCCAAAAAATTAACGTTTGATTCAATTAAATTTGTTTTTACCTCTGAATCCAATTTCATTGCACTATTGAACTAGTGCAATGAAAATCTATTATTTAAGAGGGAGTCGGGTTCTTAAGAATCAAAAATCTTAATTACATAGAGTTGATTTGTTCCGTTAGGTTCAAGTAATTGGGCGCATTCCTTAGGAATTGGATTACCTAGTCTTCAATTCCTTGAACCGAACGGGGTGGAAAAGTGAACAGTGAAGCTTACAAGATGGAGGCGCAACCAATATTTAACGGACGATTTTTTTTTGTTGATAAAACACCTAGATATCACAGGACTCCTCAACTTCTTCTAGGAAAAACCTACATTAGAATATCACAGGAAAATTCTGTTGTGATACCACATAATATAACACAAGAAAACGATTTGAAAACAATAGACACACGGAGAATCCACTTCGGTAAACATGACACAATAACGATAATCACCTCCAACCTAGGAGCAAAGTAGACAAAGAGCGATCAACATGATCAATAATCTCTTAGAAAAAATAAAAGTTTTCAAACTAAAACAATAATTTCATTAACAAACCAAAAACTAGATTACAATGTCAATGGAAATGGCTATTTACATCCTGTAAACATAAAAAACTAAAAGTCTAAAACTGCTAAACTACCTAAGAGAGTATATAATTCTCATAAAAATAGGAAAACAATTAAAAAAACTAACACTCCTAATAAATAAAATACTAAAACTAATAGATATATTCTAGATTGTTAGAGCGAATGCTCGGTTGAACCTACAGTTCTGTGTATATCAAATCCGTTGTCAAATTTAGGTGCCAAAATTATTTCTTGATTTAGCTACTAAAGTCAGCTTCGGATTGGAATACATTAGGTTGTAGAGTCTTACGATTTTTCAAGTTACTCACGAATAATGAAGAATTGAAGATAACACGAAAACATCAATTTGATGAACTTCATCAAGTTTAGTAACGAAGATTTGTCTTTCCTTTCATATTATTTTCTCTTCTATCTATCACATCAAAAATCAAGGACTTCAGTAAATAATCTTATACAAAGAAGGATCATATCACAGATAAGCCAATGGCGTATATATAGTGATGTTTCGATTTTGAGTTTTGACTTGAAAATTTTTTCAAAACAACGAACTAAATGAGTATGTTCATGTGAACATTGTGCATTCGAGTTCCCAAACCTAATATAGCGAGTTCATGTACTTACTTAGTGCCAAAAGATCTTGAACAATGATTTCATTTGAGCTCGCGAACCTACTTAGATGAGTCCGCGAACCCAATGACGTTTGAAGTTCCGAGACACTTTTTTCATTTAAGTTCGCGAACCCAATGAATTTCCAATGTTATATTCATTTGAGTTCGCGAACGTATAGTATTAAGTTTACGGACCTTAAAGGTGTAGTCGACCTAAATTACAAATATAAGTCTAAGCACTTTCCTTCTTTGATTTCCAAGGCGAAATTTTCACACGCTTACAAATTGCTATTTTTAGCTAATTTATTTTCTTGGAAAGTCTAGTTCTTTTCTATTGATTGTTTAAAGTTATTTTTGGTAGTAATTCTATCCATAGAATTTACTTAAGCTAACAATTGTCTACAACTCCAAACTATGGAAACAACCTCATTGCAAGTCTAATTCTAACTAATGAAGCAAATTATGTATCTTAAGAAACGACTTAGATTTAGCAACCTCATTTTGTACTATAGTACTTGAGCACGTGCTTGATCAATCTTTAAGAGGTACACACTCTTGAAACATTTATAACACTTTTAAAAAATAAAATTATATTTCTAATATTGTTAAATACTAATAATATTTTGCATTATTTCAGTTTAAAAAGATTTCTATATACAAGTTCAGAACTATTGTCGGCTTCCTACCGTGGTACTGATCATCTAGTTTAAAAACCAGTAAAAAAACAAGAGAATTTATCTTCTTCATTGAACTTTAACTTGGGTGATTGAAATGCTCAATGTCACTCACACTTTTTTTCTCCCTTCTTTTTATTTTTATCACAATTCCATCAAATTCGTCTGATTTCATAAAATCTCTCCAAATTACTTTAATTCATCGTAAATGAAAACATCACGTACAGCTTATAGATTTTTCAAAATAAAAAAAATGTCAATTTGATTAAATCAGATCAATTTTTTTTAATTAATGTTGTCAATTTCATCAAAATGAGCAAATCACAATTATTTTTAGTTCACATTCTTACAATTACAACAAATAATAGTTCCAAACTGAATACTAAATTGATCTAATTCGACCAATTACATAATCAATGATTGATATATAAAAAGATGACTCGGTCTGACTCGGTAGCCGAGTTAAACATAAAACAAAGAAAATACCCAGATTAAAAATTACAAAAATAAAAAATCTATATATTTACTGAACAAAAGAGAATAATATCTTAAATGATTATGATAAGAACGCTACTTTTAAAGGATAGGAACTAAACAAAATAAAAATTTGAGAGAATCTACTGGCCTATGGTTAAAAGTTAAAGCTCAACTAGATAACTTGTTAGAAGATTATTTGGCCATGTAAGTACTTTTTGTAAACTTGAATTAGTTAAAATCCTAGAAAAGATGAACTCTGGAATATTCTTAATAAGTTTATGAATCTTTAGGGATACTTAAACCTGATGGTTACCTCTGGTTTCTTTCATACATACTGAGAATTAAAAAGAAATAGTACATAATTTCTTTGCTATAAAAAGAATATCCTTATGATTTGATAAAAATATATATAATGAGTATACATAGTAACGGTAGTTTAACATGAGTTAGAAAAATATATTGAATGGGTCTTAGTTAGCGAGTCAACAACGATTTTCTTTCACTCAATATTACTATTTGTTTTATATTGCAATTACATCACATTCGATTGAATTTGTATCAATAATTTTTGAACTTCAATTTATTACAATTTTTAGGTATCTAATTTTGATAATAATCTTTCAATTTGATCTGATCTGAACAATTCAAAAAAGTTGGTTTTTGAATGTCTTCAAGTTTACTCGAATTCGTTCAATTTTCTTCTCATTTCTTTCAATAGTCTCATGATTTCACCATAAGATCCTCCAATTTTACTACATTTCCACTATAATTTGACCAAATTCCTTTCAATTCCGAAACAACTTCTCTGTTATTTTCTTATTCTTCATCTCATGGTTCATTCCTTCAGAAGTTGAGTTTTTTGTCGGCCTCCACCGTGAAAGCAATGATCTAGTCTAAACCACTCTTCCACATGCCTAAATCACTATCCCAAAAATAGTGAAACTCTTGAGCATCTTTATTAATTAAAAAACATAAAAATTGAATAAACACATTACCATTAATGAAATCAAAATGCAAATTTATATATCACTACCCTAAGAATATTTGGACATATTTGGACTCTGCATGATTCATCATTCTTTTTATATCATATTCAATAAGTTAAATACAAATCATTAATAAAGAAATTAGGAAGATTTTTAGAATGATCGAGTCGACTAAAAAAAAACCTTTTACTATGACTATATGTGTACGTGTGGCTAATATATATGTTACTATCTTTCTCCTAATAATATTCAATTTTGTTTTTCAATTGAATCAAATTCGATCAAATTTTCATCAAAAGATTTTCAACTTATCACAATTAAATATCAAATTTGATAATAATCCTTCAATTTGATTTTTTTTCTCGATAAACCAAAAAAATATATTATTAAGAAACAAGAGTGATAGGTGCATAAATCATACATTTAAAGTAGTTTTTTCTGACCCTTATGTGCTATATTTGAGTGAATTACTAGGTATTTTGATTACTTTCGAAGTTTAGTCGCCTTTTCAGGTTACAGTTCAGAAACCCGCAGAATGGAGCTTAAAAGCTAGAATCACCGAGGAGCCAGTGAAACTCTGCTTAAAATAGGCCTTTCACATATCATAATGTAGGGAATTGAATTACAAAGCCAATTGGTGAAAGAATAAAGTCATTCTGATCAAAATTGAGGAAGATATGGGCAAAGCCCCGAAGTGGCTTATTTGGCCTACGCAGCCAGCGGCCAGGCGCAAGTGCGGCTGAAGCATGTTGCGGAAATGTGCTAAGTCATGATTTGAAGGGCTAAAATGGTTTGATGGGCTAGTGGATAGCCTTGGTGGGTTATTAGCTATGTTTTGGACATCATATGAGATTGGGAAAGCTTTGGAGTTGCCATAACTTGTGGGGCTGGAATTAGGAAACTTAGCACATTTCCTATTCCTAGTCGGTTTCCTAAAAGTGGCCAATTCTAGTATAAGAAGAAAAATCGGTTTTCTCATGGATTCTTTTGGTGAATTTGGGGAAGAGAATATAGGAGATCTTGTAGGAAAAGGAGAGTTTGAGGCAAGGAAGGAAAGGTGGGGCAACAACAATATTTTGGACTTAGCCACTCACACACAAAAGAGGAACTTCACTTGCGTATAGGGCTGAACACATGGGGCTGGGTACTCACGTATAAAAGGGAGAGTTTACTGCTGGATTAGACATCACGAAAACACATAGGTATACAGGAGATAGGGAGATACACGGACAGCAACAAGAGGAAGAAGACAACAAGGGAAAAGGGGCGCTGGCCACTTTTCATACAGGCGATTCTGCTCAATCGTTCATCGCAATTCCTTCGGGTTTGATTTAATTTATCTCTTGATTGTTTTCCATGGGTTTTGAGAAACCCATGATGAGCTAAACCCTTCTATATTGGTTAGGGATGTAATCTAATGTTTGAAGACATGTTTATCAATTGAATGGCGCATATTCCATGATTTCATGCTGTTTTTAATATCGTTCATATTCTACTGAATATAGTGTTATATATGATTGATTGCTGATTTATTTGAGTTACAAATTAGATAAATAAGCATTGACATCTATTGCTAGACTGGAGTTCCGAGAGTCGGTGTTGTCGAGGGACTCCGGACACAAGTAGCATAGCATATTTGTTAACAATACTTAAAATTGCCATGCACATATGTGTAGAAGCTTGACCTAGGCTAAATCCTGTGGAGGTACTCACTTGGGTTGTTTAGATTAACCTTAACTCACAAAGACCATAGCTATCATTGGGTTAAACTCGAGTGGAGGTACTCACTCAGGTTATCCAGTGCTAAGAATTCAAAGGGTGGAGGTACTCATTCTTTGATGATATTAGGAGTTTTGCCGAAGTAGACGAGATAATTGGCTACTTTAGGGTTCTTGGTATTACTAATGTATGATTGATTGGGTATGCTTTGATTGATAACATGTTGGATGACTGAAGATGAAACCTCTAACCAATGATTTCTCTCTTATTTCACAACCTTAATCACTTGCGTTTTTACTTATTTGCTTTAGTTTAATTTAGCTTAAAACACGATTAAAACCCCCTTTGCTACTTACTTACGTGACTGAAAATACACATATATTGCTGCCTCCTTGTGGGAACGAACTTGTTCTTACTCCTATAGTTCATTATATTTTTAGAGAATAAGAACTCGATTATTTTGGTTGATTATGACACGACCAAAGAGTAACAAGTTTAGCTATCCAATGCCTTTTTTTTTATGATTATCCATATCATGAGAATAAATCTGACTGTTGTAAGATGGTTATTGAAGAAGCAACATTTCCTCCCTCCTTTTCTCTTTAAGTTTGTTAGAATTAAAAAATGATTTGTTAATATTTTGTCTTGATGGGAATTGATCCTGGGATCAAAGGGTCACTAGCCATTATGTGGGTGAAAATAACAAATCCACCTTTTCACTTCTTAGTGAATGAGAAACCCTTGGTTAGTCACACATTGGACAAACCAAGGATGAAGTCTATCCATATTACCACAAAGGTTGCACCTAAGGGAAAGAAATTGTGTATTGGATATGGACTAAGGGAATGGGCTAGTGGGCAAACTCACACATATACGGTGCTTAGCACCAAAGCACGCGAGCCGCTGACTTGGGTATGCTTGCGTGTGATTTGGCGTGAGATGGCGTGTGCCCGTCGAGTACACGCCATGAGCTCGACATGTGCGCAGCATGTGCCAGCGTGTGCCTATCAAGACTTAATGGTCTTTTATTTTAAATTCCTATAATAAATATTTTACCGTTTTATTATTTATGGGAATTTATTCATATTAAAAACTGTTTCATTATTTATGAGAATTTATTTGAATTAAATAAAAAAAGATTTTTTCATAAATACAATTTAATTCTCCTCTCTCAAATTTTCCTATAAAAGCAGAAAAAGGATTTCATTTTTCCTTACCCCAGACGCAGCTACTATCCTGTCGTCTTTTCCCCTCTTCCTGCTTAGTTTTGAGCATGTAGATAAAAATTTTCTTTCTTATTATGCTGTTAAGTTCGCAACGGGCCAACGAGTTTTTGCTAGCTGGGTTGGTATCAGGTGGTTTTATCCTGGATTCGATTTGTCCTCACTAGTGGTATAGCAACACTCTTTCTAGAGGTGTACCCGACAAATATCGAGTTAAGGGAAGTCTGTTGAACATGCGACTCCATCTTCCATTTTGTGATTGTCTGAGTGCTTTTGTCCGTTCTAACGTTAACATCATTTCAAGTTTTTGTTCTAGTTTGTTCATTGTTACAGGAATCGTTCCAACAATCTTAACTCGATATTTGTTTTTAATTTGTAACAATGGAAACGAGAAATAATTTTTGAGAATTGTTTGCACACATGAAAATTTGCATCCAACAATTTTTATTTGACTGGACATGAAAATTATTTAGAGTAGAAGAGAATATGTGTTTCGGTCAAGGGCACCAGTGAGAGACGAAGGCTAGATGGTGACGGACGGCTTAGTAAGTTTCCGAAGATTCCGTGTTTTTCCTAATTCCTGGAAAGAATTCTCTGTTGAGTTGAACAGAGAGGATTGGTTGATCTCAAATCTTAACTCTGGGATGATACAGTTGCCGGACCAACACCGGATACCGGTCTCGAAAAACTAAGAAAAATACTCTACCTTTTCTTTCCGATCAAATTCCGGCAATAAGGAAGTGGAATCAGTTGCGAGATCTAAGAGTGATCTTTTAACAGACATTCTATATTGTTTACCAGTGAAATCTTTGTGTCTATTCAAAACCGTATCAAATCAATGGCTTTCTCTGATATCTAATCCATACTTTTGAAAGAAACTATAATCTTCGGAGCTGTTGTTTTTCTGTTCCTGCACTATTTATGAAGAAAAGATTGATAAAAGAAGGATGTGTGAGAGAATCATAATTTAAAAACTTTGGTCATGGATGAACGGAATGGTTATGATTTCGTTTCCTTCAATATTCCAATTGCTATTAACCGTTACTCAAATATAAAGTTTGAGCATTCTTGCAATGGTCTTGTTCTTTGTGAAGTTCATGATGGATCTACAGGTTATCGCGCAACATACATGATATACAATCCGTCCGTGAAGCATTGTAAAACCAAAGGGAATTACTGAAAATCGGAAAAGAACTCAGTGAAGAAGTTTCTCACCATTTCTGGGAGAACAAGAACAGTGGGACATTTCAGAATGTTGAGAAGTATTACAAGATATTAAGCAGACTCAACGATCTCCGATCTATTGTGGTCTCAAATAACGAAACTACTTTATACGGTCATAGATCCGGTGTGGAAAATATAACAGAGAAGTTAGAGCAGATTTAGAATTGAAAGGAAGAGATTTACGTCAGGTTCGTAGTGATGTTTGGCGGCAAACCGAATTTATCGATTGACGAATTGCAGAAGATTTCGGGAAAATGGTGATGAATCATGATCATGATTGCTCGATGGTAATTGTTTCTGGGTTTTAATGGATCAGTGGAGTTAATGGAGATTTGCATGGTTTCTGTTTAAGCTTCAGTAAGAATCAAAACAAGAAAACAAGAATCCGAGGTCTATTGTGAATGAAAATTCGGAGGTTGTTCTTCGGTGAGTCCGTGAAAGAAGAACTTGCCGGTGGCTGTGAAGGAAAAAGAAGGAACAAGCGGAGATGAAGATGATCCGCTAGGTTAAAAGAATCAGCCAGAAGACCTTTTTGCCCCTCCTTCAAATGACACACATGTGACTAACATGCTTGTCTAAAATTTCTTTCATCTCTACTAATTGTGCTCAAAAAAATTATAAGGGATGACTAAATGGACCTGGGCACTCAATTTGGGTTGGGCTCGGATTTAAAGTCCTAGAAAGGTGGTCATCCGGGGCTTGTTTGTTTCCTACGTTCTCGTCAGAGGGAAGGTGTTCAATTCGTGGTTGATTGTGAATCTGGGTTATCTGCTTCTGGTGGTTTTCGGAGGCAGTTTTCTTGGTCGTTAAATTGCTAAATTTTCGGAGGCAGTTTTCTTGATCGTTCTAAAGGAAGCAACAGAAACTGAATATGGATGAATCATAATATACAGGTATGATTTCTTAATTATAATCATAATATATTTTAATATATGAATCGTATGCATGCTGTCTTGAAATTATTAAAACGGTTAATATACTCAACTTAACAACCGTAGGTCACGTTTGATGAAACGTTGAGATGCACTAAAATTTATGCACTAAAATCAAGACACATAATAAAACGTTGTTATCATGCACTGAAATGATTTTACATAAAGTATACGTGGGTGTTGATTATTTGATTATAAATAAATCATATTCATATTATAATTAGGAAGCATTTTATAGAAATCGTAAGGATTTTATTTATAAAAAAATAAATTAAAATAATGCTAAATTATTATGAAAAACAAAAGAACAAGTTTTTTGGTACAGTGTCTGAAGTCAAATTGATAACCAATGTGAGAGACTGGTGGGTAGACTCTGGTGCTACCAAGCATGTCCGCAGAAACAAAGATGTGTTCACCTCCTATCAGAAGGTAGGGGAAGGAGAAAAGCTCTATATGGGTAACTCGTCCGCAGCTCAGGTTACGGAAAAAGGCAAAGTTGGGCTGAAGCTCATCTTTTGGCAAAACTCTCACATTGAAGAAATTGTTCATGTTCCGGACATCTGTAAAATTCTTGTATCTTGTAGTATCTTAGATGATAAGGGTTTTTTATGAATCTGGGAAAAATAGTATAACTCAGTGGAAAGAGCTATAAGACAGAGGGTTTTTTACAAATTAAATGTAACCTTAATTTAAATAAATAAATTTAATTTATTTTATGTTTGTGTATCATTGAATGTTTGACATGGTAGAGCTGGTCATGTTATTCAATGAACAATCTGGCGAGCATAGGCTGCATTCCCAAATTTAATTTGGAATAGTAAACATAAAGGTTAAACATGCATAAAATTAAAATATGCTAAAAAGTCTTATAAGAAAAAACATTCAGGAAAAATTCTAAACCCTTAGAATTAATTCACTCAGACCTAGTTGACTTGAACTCAGTTCAAACTAGAGGTGAAAATATAATTCCTTAAGGAGATGATGAAGCCATGAATTAATTCAGGACTACCTGCGAACTTGTGGGGGGAGACCGTCCACTCATCTTGCTATGTCCTGAACAAAGTACTTATTAAAAAATCGGATAAATCTTCAAATGAATTATAGAAAGGTAGACAACCCTATTTTTCATACTTCAAAAATGTGGGGGGTGCTTGGATGAGGTTTCTATCCCTCCAAATAAGAGGACAAAGATAGGACCCAAAACTGTTAGATGTGTCTTCTTTGGATATCCTGAACACATTACAGATTATAGTTTTAGGGTTGTAAGTTCTGATATTTCAGAAATTTGTCTGAATACCATTAAGGAATCTAGGGATGTTGTGTTACTTGGAAAAATTATTTTCCTTTGAAATCTGAATCTCGCATGATATGTGTTGATCCCCTGGATATCCTTTCTACTAGTCAGATAATACTTCTATAGGAAGATGAAGTTGAGCCTTGAAGAGGCAAGAGATTTAGAATAGAGAAATCTTTTAGAGCATGAAAATTTTGATCATGTAATGATTTCTAGTGGGTTTAAAATAAATGAATCTGACAAGTATGTTTACACTAAACTTGTGCATGATACCTGTGTGATTGTATGTTTGTATGTTGATAATCTGATTATACTGGATACAACCATAGATGTATTTTATTCCACTAAGAACATGTTGAATGAGACCTTGACATGAAAGGCTTAGGTCCCTCAGATGTAATCTTAGGGATGAAAATTAGAAGAGAGTCTAATAGATATAGTCTTAGTCAATCTCATTATATTGAATCTGTACTTAGAAAATATAACCAGTTTGATAGGAGCATTGGGATGCACTTTTTAGAGTGTTAAGGTATCGAAAATACACTTTAAACTTTGTTTGAGTTATAAGAGATACCCTGCAGTCCTTGAAGAACATTGTAATACAAACTGGATAGCATACTCAAAGGAGTCTAAATCTACGAGTGGATACGTTTTCACTCTAAAATGTGGATCAGTGTCTTGGAAGAGTTCCAAACAGACCTATATCGCTCGGTCCACTATGGAATCCGAGTTTATTGCGTTAGATAAAGTAGGAGAGGAAGCCGCTTGGCTAAGATACTTTTTAGAAGACATTCCTCTCTGGCATAGGCCTGTGCCAGCTATATCTATACATTACGATTGTCAAGCTGTAAAAGCTAATGCTAAAAATAACAATTATAATGGAAACTCCATTCATATTCGGAGAAGACACAATTCTCTAAAACAACTAATCTCGAATGGCGTTATTTCTGTTGACTTTGTGAGGTCTAAGGAGAATATCGCGGACCCTTTGACGAAAGGCTTTTCCAAGGAGATAGTTAGTAATGCATCGAGGGGGATGGGACTTAAGCTCATCAATTAAAACTTTCCATGAAGGATACTCAACCTTGCTGACTGGAGATCCCAAGATCAAGGTTTTGAATGAGACAACTAATTTGTGGCGGGTAAAAATTAAACACTATCAGAGAATTATTTTCTCTGTCCCTTTCCTATGGTGTAGACGTCATAGTGTGACTGCATGTGAGGATGCCTTATAGTAAAGTCTTAATGAGTTCTATAGTTTCAATTTAAGATTGAAATGGGGTGTAGCAGTTAACACTTTTGATATAACTCACCTATCTGAATGAGGAAGTGGGTCGCTTCCTATGAGAACTGAGCTGATTCTCTAGAGCATTCTGAGAAACGGGATATGTCCAGGGCCAAACCGGACACAACTGCGTGAACTTAACAGCAATTTTAAGAGATATCTCGTGTAAGGAGTTATTGATGAATTACACCAAACGATGGCAGTTCAAGACATCGCGTTCACTGTCCATCAAGTAGTTCCGGTGCTTCTCACTAAGCAAAGGTTCAATTCCTTATGGACACTTATTGCTTAAGAGGTGTTTCTCGTTTTTCAGGTTTTCTGATTTCTTCGTGTTTCTTCATTCATGTGGGGGATTGTTAGAATTAAAAAATGATTTGTTAATATTTTGTCTTGATGGGAATTGATCCTGGGATCAAAGGGTCGCTAGCCATTATGTGGGTGAAAATAACAAATCCACCTTTTCACTTCTTAGTGAATGAGAAACCCTTGGTTAGTCCCACATTGGACAAACCAAGGATGAAGTCTATCCATATTACCACAAAGGTTGCACCTAAGGTAAAGAAATTGTGTATTGGATATGGACTAAGGGAATGGGCTAGTGGGCAAACTCACACATATACGGTGCTTCGCACCGAAGCATGCGAGCCACTGGCTTGCGTGTGATTTTGCGTGAGATGGCGTGTGCCCGTTGAGTACACGGCATGAGCTCGACGTGTGCGCAGCATGTGCCAGCGTGTGCCTATCAAGACTTAATGGTCTTTTATTTTAAATTCCCATAATAAATATTTTACCGTTTTATTATTTATGGGAATTTATTCATATTAAAAACTGTTTCATTATTTATGAGAATTTATTTGAATTAAATAAAAAAAGATTTTTTCATAAATACAATTTAATTCTCCTCTCTCAAATTTTCTTATAAAAGCAGAAAAAGGATTTCATTTTTCCTTACCCCAGACGCAGATACTATCCTGTCGTCTTTTCCCCTCTTCCTGCTTTGTTTTGAGCATGTAGATAAAATTTTTCTTTCTTATTCTGCTGTTAAGTTCGCAACGGGCCAACGAGTTTTTGCTAGCTGGGTTGGTATCAGGTGGTTTTATCCTGGATTCGATTTGTCCTCACTAGTGGTATAGTAACACTCTTTCTAGAAGTGTACCCGACAAATATCGAGTTAAGGGCAGTCTGTTGAACAAGCGACTCCATCTTCCATTTATGTGATTGTCTGAGTGCTTTTGTCTGTTCTAACGTTAACATCATTTCAAGTTTCTGTTCTAGTTTGTTCATTGTTACAGGAATCGTTCCAACAAAGTTAAGAATAAAGTTCATGTCACCTAGAATGGTCCAGAGGGATTCCCGTTCATTTATATCCTGTTCATGTATAAAGTTCCATTGATCGGTGAAGTTGGATCAGTGAAATTGTTTATATTGTTTTTTTTTGTATACGAATCAGACGAGAAATCAAAAAATCCACTAGGGGAATGATCATGCTGTCACCATTTGTTTTAGATTTTGTCTTTTCTTGTTTATTTGGGGTGTTAAAAAGGATACCCATTCCACTTTCTTCAACTTCCGTGATTGGAAAACCATGGACGTCTAAAACCGCTAGCATAAAGCCACACATCAGGGCTAGAAACCAGATTTGGTAAAGTCGCAGACGAGCATAAGTTCAAAACATACTTCCAATGCACTTGCAAGAAAGACTAAACAAGATTCATTGATAGAGATCAGATCAAATATAGAGGTGATAATGAGAATAATGATAAGAAGATAGAAAGAAAGATAGAATTACATAATAAACAATGAAGGAGAATTAAAAGGATTAGTACATAGGGCAGGGAGCTTAAAATAACAGAGGATCAGAAGAAGGAAAAAAAATAGAACAATTGGACAAATTAGGCTGATATGAACATGAAAGAAACGAAATAAAGGATGACTGCCAAAAAAAAGAGAACTTATCTTTGAAGAGAAAGAAAAGATTAATTGAGAAGATCATAGTTTACTGATTAAATGAACCCTGAAGTCGAATTTGTGCGGCCCCGACCGGTTACTTTCATGATTCTTTTTGTTATCTTTACTTGTTTCTCTCTCTTACAATGCCTTTTGAAAGAGTGATATTTTCATACTTTTTCATAAATTTGTATCACAGTTGCAAGCTTAAAAAAAATCGAATATTCAATTTTATTAATTTTATTCAAATTCGATCAAATTTATTTTCAAGTTTTTCCAATAATCTAAAATTTTCACCATAATTTTTTCTAATATCACTCTAATTTGTCCAATTTGATTTTTATTCGGTCTCCTATCATGAAAAACGAATCGTTTAACCCTAAATAGAAGATTTTATACGTTTATCGGTGTCTCATTTGTCCTTCGGAAAATTTAACATTGTGCATGGACGGACTACATTGACATTATTTATTTACTTCTTCTACTACTCTTTCCGTTTTAGAAAAAGTGTTACTTTCTCATTAAATTTTTGTTCCAACAAAAGAGTTACTTTCATTTTTATTAGGACAAACTTCTAAAACTACCATTTTTTTAAAGTTTCCTTCATTTTCCATCATCTTCTTCATTTGAGGGTAAATTTGGAAATAAATTAGAAAAACTACTCTCTTTCATCTTTGTCTTAATAGTTGTGTAAATATGAAAATTAACTTTTTTTCCTGAAACAGAGAGAGTATTATTATTTTTTTTATAAGAAAGATTAGCACTTTTTAATGTTATATAAAAGCCTAATGACAACTCAAAACATTGAAGCTTAGCTAAACAAGGCTCCAAATGCTAGTGCCACCCAAATTTAATTTCATTTTTTTGTTTTAATTGCTTGCGTTTAACAAGGTCGACTAATATTCTTCAAAACATTCAAATTAGCTTAACAAATTATTTTATATGATTAATTAGTTTGAAAAATATTTTCAGCATCAAGCAAGACGTCCAACTATGCTTACAAAAGGAGAAGATGTCCAACTAATTAAGGACTAAGTCCTAGTTTTATTCCTGTTTAGGCTTCCTCCTCCGCGGTGTTTGCTCATTCTTCTCCTCTCCTGGTTTCTTATTTTTCTTTTGAAACGCCAAAAGATCTTCTCTCAAAACTTCTTTTGTCTTTTTAATCGGTACACTCGGTGCTTTTTTTTTTGTCCTTATTTGGTAGTGATTGAAGTAATTATAGAAGTAGTTTAGAGAAACAAACATATTTGCAAGTCTTTATTTTACTGTTGTCCACATTTTCTACTACTGTAATTTGATTCAAGATATTTATCATAAATCTTTTTGATTCGATAGAATTTGATGGAATTTAGAAGAATTTCAAAATCAATTTTATTATAATGTATCAAATGCTATGTTTTTTTTCTGTTTGTTTTTTTCTTTCTTTTCTCTTTGTCCTATTATGATCATACGCAAGGATATATTTTTGGGACAAAATAAAACTAGGTAAAAGTTCAAAGGAAAAAGTGAATTAAAATTTATCGGAAGAGTAAAATAGAAAGTGACACTTATCTAGAAACAATACAATCTGATTTCTAAGAATTTAAGTTATTAAAAATAATTACAGTATTCAATACAATTAAATAATATAATAGCATTCCTAACATGTATACTGGGATACAGATTAACAAGGATTCATATATAAATCTACTTTCATTTTTAATAGAGGTATGTGTATAAAATTTATTTATTTTTGATTTTTTTTCTTCTAGGAATTACTGGTTAATCCAGTTTTGAATACCCGTCTAATGGGTGATCGACCCATTAAATGATATTAACCGGTGGTCCTATTTAATGTTTTTGGAGTAAAAATGTTTTTCTTTAGTCCATTACACGTGTGGACTTATTGTGTGTTTCTTATAAATACCTAAAACACCCATAACTAGTATGTAGGCAAAGTCATCTTCATCATTTTCTCTTTCTAGGTTCTGCTCGAACGAAATCTCTGGATGATGGTGATTTTTTAGATATCTTTCGAGGATTAAAGCTCTACTCTTTGTATTTGGTAGGTTGATTACTTAAATTACTGATTTTAGTTTAGATTTTCTTCTCGATTTTTATTCTTATAATGTTTATTTTCTTGGGTTTTCCCCCTACATGTTTTGTTGTTTTTCAAATATTATATATCGTGATTTCTATTGGTGGAAAATGGTGATTTTCATCTATTTCAATTTTTTTTTTAAAGGAAAGATGTTGTGTTTGTAGATTTTTTGGTTTTGATTTTGAATTTGGATAGCCAGACATGGTTAAGCTCCGAAAAACATCAGCAGAAGAACTAAAAGATCCGGTGATAATGAAATTGGTATCCGCTCATAATGAATTTGATCAGATAAGTATCATCCTTTGCCTATAAGAGAATCCATAAAATCTTGGTCTTATATGTATCTAACTATAAGGGAAAATTGTTGAAATGTCAGTTAAAATTAGGAACTAGAGGAAAAAGAAAAACTCGTCAAATAATATTTGATCATACACTTAAGAATTTTCTTAAGTAACGTTTAATTTGTTTTTAAAGCCTAATAGATGGAATTTAGGGATGTTGTAGACATGGGTTTGATCTTCTAGTTTATATTGTTTATTGAACACATTTTGATCTGTTTTCTGTCAACCCATCGAGGTGATATTAGTAGCTGAACATTAATGTTTGTGTATAGATTAGTCTCATTCATCTTTTTTCTGAGCTTAAACATATATATTTTGTTAGTTGCTCTGGTGTTGAGAATATAATAGAACTTGTGTATATAAGTTGTACCTGATCTAATTTTAAAATTTATGGATCTTTTATTTAGATTTTATTTTGTTAATAGAATAGATATTTTGATGGACTAAGAGGGAAATGAGTGCATTTTTCCATGTACTATCTAATTCTGTACATTTTTGTATCCTTTTTTATCCATATCTGGTCCATATTTTACATTCGGTTTTGGTGATAACAGTTTATATGTTTCTTTTAACTTCAGTTTTGCTAGTTAGTCTTTATGGTACAATTTGTATTTTGGTTTTGTGTTTTGTAATTCGCATTCTTGATTTTATTTTAACTTTTCCCTTGCTTACTGTAAGGTTGCTTCTATATGGTTTTGTGACGGGGATTAACAAGGTTGGAGCAAGATAATTTACCAAATGTTGATGGCAACGTAGAATGGTCTTATACAATATTTTACGGCTTTGTCTCTTGTAAGTTATGCTTGGTTTTTCAATTTTTGATTTTTTTATAAATTATAGTAGGTCAATTGAGTTTGTTCTATAATGGGTTCCTTTGATGTCTTGTTTTAGTTATTAGTCTAGTTAAGTTAGCTCAGCATCTATTTGTGTTGTGTTGCTCTCTAGGTTCTCTAGGTGATTGTGTTTATTCATAGTTGAAAGATATTTTCTATTTGTCGTGAGATGAAAAATTTCTCGATGTTTCCCTTCATTGGATTTCACTCAGTACATATCAATATTTACTAGGTTTTCAATCAGTACATATTAATATTTACTAGGTTTTCAATCAGTACATATCAATATGTACTAGGATTTCACTCAGTACATATCAATATTTACTAGGTTTGCACTCAATGTTTAAATCCTTAATGGTTAAGTTGATATTTTTGATTGTGTCTTATTTATGATATTTACGTCTTATCCCGCCTGTTTCGGAAACTTATAATAAATTTGGTTGGTGTCATTTTGGCAGTCAAAAATCCTTTTAGAGCCATGTATTGAACGTACGAACAACGTCCCTCCTGAGAAATATTCTCCAATAGATGAGTGGGTTCTTCAACAGAAACATGAAACTATTTTGGCTACATAAAAAAGTCACGCACAGAATATGTTGGAAGTAGTGAACGAGAAACTATCATTAAAGAAGATTATTTGCGAGAACTAGATCATATAAAAGCTAAGGATCCCGAGGATGGAGTTGGCAATGATTCTAATAATTATGATAGAAATACATCTTGCTTTGCTACTGGTACAACAAGTGATCTCGAAGATGATCCATTCAAGAATTCTTATACTACTGGGTACATAACAAGTTGTTGGGATATTTTGCAGTTTGATTGGAATGGGATATGTTGTAAGGGAAATAAAATACGTTGCTTTTATATGTTGGACATTAATTTCGAAATCAATTTCAATGACTTGGTATATTTATGTGCAACCAATATGTACTCCATTTGATAAGTCAAAATTGGCCTATTTTTTCAGTACAACATAATATGTACTGCTGGATCACAGTACATAGTATGACAACTAGCTTCCAAAAAAAAAATATGACAAACCTTGGAATCCCAAAAACAAAAGAAAGAAGTGAAGTTATATTAGCTACGTAAAATCTGGTTACAACATTAATTTGGTATCCTGCAAATGACACACTGACGTTTTTTTTTATATATTAACGACCAAGTACGGACCAGAAAAATTGTATCAAAAATGCGATAATTTAAAATGAACTAAATTCAATAACGATCATTAGTTTTAGATACATATATGACATAATTCATCAAATATACTTGGGCTCGTTGCCTTGTAGTAATTAGTAACTCAACGTCATTCTCAATCGGTTATGATGTACAACTCACCAAAAATCGAGTACATATTTGCTTCACTGCTTAGAAATCGAGTACATATTCGTTGCACTACTTACAAATTCAAATCCGTATCCGCTGCACATCTTAGAAATCGAGCAAATATCAGCTATAATGCTAATAAAATCTGTAAGTATAGATTTTTTTCAATTCTTTCTTAATTGAAGATTGAACTGCGAGAAGTAATACCCAAAGTTAATTCTAAAATTAACAGTAAGGGTTTATAAAAATTGGAGCAACCAAGTGGAAAATAAATTGTTTATGAAAATCTTCAACTAAGGAAGAGTATATTGATATGTTGCAACAATGAGAATTCAGGTTACAATTTGTTGTTAGAAGTAAAATATTTCAAATTAGCAGTAACTATCCCGGAGAGTTTAGTGATCAAGTAATACATGTGGAGAAGGGAAGAAGTATGAAGATTATTAGTCATCAGTCAACATCAGCACTATATAATTACTAGTGCCAACAAGAATATCTTCTTGATCGACAGTAATCCTCAGTTCAAGGAGTTTTCTCTCCTGATAATTATAATCTAGTCTCCTACTTCATGTCCCCTACTTCAGGTCCTCTTATATCAATATGCAATTTAGCATCAACAAGCATCATGAACAAAAGTGCATACTGATATGTATCTAATATCCAACTGTACATGTTGATATGTAGTAATGGATATATATACTATCAGAAGTTAGGTTTTCTATTAATACATATCAATATGTATTATTTTTTACATATTATTATCCTTTTGCAAGGTAGTATATATGTAATCCAACAACACAAATAGGAATATTCTAAAAATGTACTAACCCATTCTAACGGTTAAAGATCATAACTAGTGCGACAGGAACCAACAGTCTTGGTTTCCCAATTGCTCCCCTGCATATTAACATTCGTTAATACTCCTGGAAAAAAATCCACTTTTCTAAATCAAGTATGATGTTGCATGGTGTCCAAAACTAGGAAGAGACGACCACTGATATTTGGTTGTATCACGAGTTACATAAGGAATGTACTAATGTAACATTTTCATTTTTTATTTTTGCAACGTATTCCACATTTATATGTACCTAATACATATGTAATCCAAGTTGACAATAGTACTTATCAGTATGTACTGATGGATATGTGTCACAAATCAATTTTTCCATTAGTATATATCGATATGTACTGTCAAAAATGAACTGTTTTTACATATAATTTTCCTTTTGCAAGGTAGTACATATTGATAATACCTTATATATTTGTAATACAAGTATCCGACATTATATATTGATATGTATTTTGCTGGGTTCTTCTTCGTTAACATTAATTTCTTTAAGAATATCTGAGATTCACATCGATTATGAAAATCAATAGAGTCAAATCGTCATCTTCATCATTAATAGAATAACATCGAGCATGGTTAGTTTCTTAGAAAAAAGTTGATGGAGTATCATGTTTCAGGCTAGAGAGAGAGAGAGAGTTGGGGGAGAAGAAGAACGACGTAAAGAGAAAAATAAATCGTGTTTTTAGTTCACATGTTTTGGAGTGATGAGTATGTTAGTCATTTTATGTTTTAAACTATATTTAGATCTTCCATTAAACAGTTTTTCCCACTGGATTATAGGGTAACTGGTATGCGGGTATCGGGACCAACCAGCAACTTTTTTATTTTTGCTAACCGAATCTAAACTTGTAGTAGCAGGAAATCCCACAACATACCCAAGAATAATTTTAAATCTCTCCTTTATGCCTTCCACCTAAATCTTATGATTAAAACCCTCTCACAACAATAAGGAACAATTAACACTAGAGATTTACGTGGTTCAGTGTTAAAACCTACGTCCACGGGAGGGATTTCACTATGATTTGCTGATGGTTACAAGTGAAGATGATTTCTTATGGATTTACACAATAGTTCTCTCTCTAACTCTCCAACAGAATTGATCCACCCTAATACAGTTGCTCCCAAGCCTATTTATAGCAAAAACATAAAATTAGGGTTTGGTTCACCATTCCTCAAACATTTTTTGCTTCGAGTACATTTTACTTTGAACATAGCTGGCTTCGCCGAGATGATCTTACTGTAGCTTGTTTGGTGATGCTCTTTGCTTCGCTAGGACTTTGCTTCGTTGGTAGATTCGTCTAATTGGCCTCGCAATAACCATCGTTGTTCTCCCACTCTTCCTCTAATAATATCTTGCGACCTGTCCTGACAGCTAACAGACAGCTGATGTGACCGTCCAGTTCGCGCATTAAATGCCTCAGCTATCTAATTCAAGCTTAACCATCGATTCTCTGGTAGTGCTTTCCATGCGCCTACTTCTTAGTATTTGGCTGAGATCCATATGTTGACTGAGTATCGCTTTAGTGTTTACTCGAAATACGCTTCCCTCGTGATTATGTATTGAGATGCGAACACGTGGCAAGATGATTTTTTGTCCCCATATTTTGCCTCTTCTCTTGTCATCCGAACGAGGGTAGGATGGGAAGATAATTCGAAAAGGTTTTATCTCTTTTCACGTTTTCGGAATTTTCGGGAAACCGTCGCCACGACTTCGATTTTGCACTTTATGACCGACACGTCCAACCAACTTCTTCTTTTCCACATCTTTAGCCGGTTAACCTGGTATAAATATCCCTCTGAACAATTTTCTTCCTCATTAACTTTTATTCCCTTCTTAACTTCTCTTCCTCTGTCAGACCTTCAACCCACCATTAATTTCTTTTACTTCACTTTCAACATTTTTTTTATGATTCTTTCCTTCTGTCTGACTTAGCTTCAAATCATTATTTCTCTAAATCCTCTTCATTCATAAAGATGGCCACCAATCAAGATGTTGTTTATCCAAGGATTCTTATTGTTGGGTGAGTTTTTCCTCTACTATTCCTCTAACTTTTCTCCTTCTGAGTTAACCCAACTTTTATTTTTGTTTTGATTTTCAAATCTTTGCGAACAAAAACTATCGCTGAATTCAACGCCTAACTTCAGCCGAGGTCTCAAGGTAACCACTCCCGAAGGATTTGGCTCAGAAGTTAACCTGACCCTGAAGATGATTGAGGAAGAGTCTTGGAATGCCAACATGGTTATAATTACTTTAGGTCAACTGCGGGCCGGTCTACAATTTTCCCTCTAGAATAGTACAAATCCTTTGTTCTACGAAGTTATGACTCGTCTGTTGCCTCAGTGAGGTGTATTTCAACTGAGCGATAATGC
Organism: Papaver californicum; assembly: GCA_023531435.1. Classification (NCBI taxonomy): domain Eukaryota; kingdom Viridiplantae; phylum Streptophyta; class Magnoliopsida; order Ranunculales; family Papaveraceae; genus Papaver; species Papaver californicum. Next base: position 4,325,154 of record JAJJMC010010016.1, on the reverse strand, counting down.
CATTCGCTTGGTCAATGAGTTCGTAGCTCGTTCGCAAGGCTATTCAACCATCCCCGATAAAAATTCCCCATTCACTTCCTCCGACTATACTGCGAGTACATTCCAGTCAAACTACGTCCAAAATCGCTTCGATCGCAGAGTTAAAAGATGGGTTACCTGGTTTAACTGGGCGGATATCGACGATGACAAGAAACTCCTTCTTTCTGATCTTGATCCAAAGATCAACAAAACCAACCAACTACTTTGCCACTTCAGCGAAGAAAACTGGATGAAATACCCTCTTATTATTGAAGGCCCCTGGGTTTAGGATAGACACTCGAATAATGTTCCTCACCAGGGTCCTCTTGGGGAGCATCAAAACTTTCCTCGATACGAATCATGGACCTTTGGATCAAGGTAGCTAAAATCGTGTATCGGTATCGTATCGATCGAGTGCGATACACCTAAACAAAAGATTATATCGGTTTTTATTGGTGATACATCATTAAGGTATACTTTTAAGAATTATAAATGAATCTCGATTATATTTCAAAAAATTTTCTCAATCTTCCAAAATAAAAGGTGGTTTATTAGAGGCTTGTTTGTAAAATGATCAACAACAAAAACAAAGCACTGACAAGAGTGTCAGTTTGCCCATCAACATTACATTTTAAGTAAATACATCCACCATATTCATATATGGAGTTACTAAAATTAGTAGAGTTATTTGACAGTCCCAGTATAAGAAATCAGAAACAAAAAACAAAAAACAAAAAACATTAGTTACATTTCTAGAAATCGGAATCAAAAGAAAAATACATTAGTGACATACTGATTTTAGTTACATTTCTAAGAAACTTGAGTTGCCATTAGAACTCTTCATATAAGTGAGTTGCCATTAAAACTTGGACCTACAACAATCAGTATAAAAAACAAGAACTTGACAGTTCATAATTATAGAAAGAGGTATGGATCACATGAAAACAAAATAACACTAACAAACATAAACTCCTCGACAATGCAGAACTTAAATATTTAGAAGACATCCTTAGCAATAATATTTCTGAATCAGCTTGCATGCAGTAGCCTGTAGGAGCTGGTGATGTTGGAACTAAATACTCTAACTGACTGACATGGTGAATTCACACTCAAAATATGAAGCACACATACTAAATTGCACCAAGTATATAGAGAAACAATAACTTCCCAGATACTGTGAGAAATGCTGGTTTTCCAAAGAAATCCTTTGACCAATGAATGGAACTATCTCCAGTCTTAGGAATTGAATTCGCTGACGACTTAGATCCATCTCCAATCAAAGTAGTCACACAAAACTGTTCACCAACTCATTCACAATCTTAAGCTGTAATAATTGGTGTCGAAACCCAGATTCTAACTCATCAAAGTAGTCACACAAAAATGTTCACCAGATTCTAACTCATCATAACCTTCTGCATCTGAGTTTATAACACATTGCATACTGGAGAAGCATAAACCATCATTAACCTCAAAAAAAGTGATACTACTTTGAACTCGAAGCGTTCGGACCCAACCTTTAACAACAATATTCTGACCTAATCGATCCATACCTTGTTTAGGACCATCTTTAAGATAAGAGATGCATGTATATTAACCAATCGAGAAACATCTAACAGATATTACCATTAACCACCTCATTACACAAATAAACAACACACATTGTTAGAAGAAGATTATTGTTGACAGAAAATGGTAACAAAAGAAATCATCTAACAAATAACAGATAATCAAAAGAAGTAGCAAACACAATTGATAAAACTTGAATATGCAAATTCTACTAATTCCAAATAGTATGCAGCAACCAAACTGTTGAATGATAAGTTCTAAGGTTCAAAAAATGAAGCAAACATACTAAATTGCACCAAATAATTGACATACATTTTCCATAATCTCCAATAGACATGAAGTAAAATCCAAGGATCATGCAGATGTAGAAACATATTACAATTCACCCGAATATACCATGACGGTGATCATGCAGTTGTATCACAATTAAATAACAACATCAAGATGAACTGTGATTTTTAATCAAAGATGAAATACCAACAACAACAAGATTCTATTTGGGTGAAATGCATGCAAAAATCAAGATGAAATACGAATTGGATGCTATTTCTTATTAAAAATATGACTACTTTGTGACTTCTGATACAAATTAAGGAAAGATTGGTTAAATCCAATACTGTACCTCTAAAAAAAATTAGAATCTGAACTAGAAAATCGACCTAAAAAAATGTATAAACTGAACTAGAAAAATTAACCTAAAAAGAATGGAGGGTATCAACGGAATCAAGTGATCAGTACCCGAATATGCACTTCTTAGGAGTGAATCCAATTGCAGGATTAGAACCCAAAGGAACTTCAAACGCATACTTAACCCTAGGCGCCTTGAGCTTAGGAGTCTTAGCAAAACCAGCTTTGAATCCCATCTTAAGATATATATTAACTTTAATATTGAATTTCCCATCAATCATCTTTATTGTACCCACCTTGTACAAATGGTAAAATTCTTTTCCCTTTGAAAACTGGATGAAGAATAGTCGTATTCTTATGCCCTTGATAGAAAGGTGTTAGCGTAACAAAATTGAATCTCCGACCATCGTAAAAAGCTCTAGCTTCAATCTGACCACAACAAACACGATTTTCTTGTTAGGGTTTCTTAGATTTAATAAGAAAATAGGAGGAAAGATAAGTAATTACGGTTGCAGAGATGGGAGCGAAACACCGTTGCTGCTGCTGCTGCTGCTGCAAGAGATGGGAACAAAGAAATTAGGGCATTTAAGAACTGACATTAAATTACGAAAATACCCTTACCCGATAATGTCAGGGTATAAGTGAAAGCGATATATCAGCCTGTACCGGTCGATACGAGCGTTTTTATCGTTCCATCTTCGTATCACCAATATTTTTTATATCGTATAGGTATGTTCCAATACCCGATAAAAACCGAATATCCGCCGGTACAAACGATATTGACTATCTTGCTTTGGATGGTCCGATAGGACTCCTGAGGTATTCTTTCTTCTTTTTGCTCTGTTACTTTCTTCTTTGCTTTCTTTAACACTGATTTTCATATATCCAGGATATTGTTGCTGCTATCGAGATAAAGCCTAAATCTCACAAGCGTTCGTGTTTGGAGCCTAGGAAGGTAAAGAACACATTATCTCATTGCTACATTTCCTTTTATTGCCTATGTTCTTTAACTGACGATGGCGAGTTTTTGTTGCAAAGACGGAATTTGGCGAGGTAAAGGATAGTCCTCCGAATAAGAAGTCTCGTCGCTATGCGCCACTCTTGAGGTGCCCCTGATAGTAGACGTGGACTTGGAAGCTTACGCTTCTCTAAAAACCAATGAGGTAGTTGACGCTCAGTCCCAGAAAGACACTATTCCTTTGGTGGTTGTGAATGAAACCGCCGAAGAAGAAATCCTTGTGGAGGAAAAGAACGAAGATTCCATGGTTTCTCCCACAATCGTCTTAGTAGTCTTTACGAAGCCTGCCTCTGAAAATCATTCTGTAATTGAGGTGCCTCAGCCCAAATATGATGTTGTAAAGGTATCTGAGATTGGCGAAGGATCTTCACAAGGACCTGAGAAAAAAGCTGAAGAACAGACTGGATTGTCTAAGCTGAAGACTTTTAAAAAAAAAAGTGTTCTCGCGAGGTGAACACTTGGATTCAAATGTTCAAAGCTATAAAAGAGGGAATGGTAGTGGATATCCCAGCGCAAGTTTGCAATGCAATGACGGTATTGTTGTCTGAATCCTTTTCTTATCTTGGTTCGGGAGCGAAACGTCAAGTATCTTCCTCCTTAACGCGATCTTAGTAAGCTGGTCTACTGACATTGGTAATCTCCATTAATTTTTGGTTTATCTTTTCCTTCACAACTTTTTGCTAAAAGTATATTTGATGTGAAGGAATATAAACTCAAGCTTGATTCACTGGAGGAGGCTCGTCAGTCAGAACTGGACTGCATAAGGCTGGAAAAGGAGGTTTCGCTACTGAAAAAAGATAAGGAGACGATGCAAGCGGAATTAGATTCCGAGAAGGCTGCTGTAAATTCTCAAAGGAAGCGAGTTGAAGAGCTTCGTGGTAATCTTTATTACATCCCCTTAGATTTTAGTCTCTTCATTCTTTTGTACTTCGTTAGTTGATACTTAGGTGTGTTCTGCTCCGAAGAACGCTGCCAAGTTCGTCAAAGATCTAACGAGCAGAGCCAACTAGAAGTTGAGGTTTTAGCGAACAAAATATAGAATATAGACAACAAGTTGAGTTCTTGAACTTTGAGTTAAAGAATGATGTTGAAATGGGTCATCGCGTAGATCAATTAGTTCACGAGCTTCAGAACGTAGATGAGCTAAATTTGCATCTTGATCATAATAATATGGAACTGAGTCACCGAAATACAAAGCTTGAAGGCGAACATGAGTCTTGGTGAGCTGAGAAGAAAAAGCTTCTCGCAAGGAAGGATACTTCTGCGGCCAAGCTTCGCACTGCTGAAAAGGATCTTCGCACATCACAAAATAACCTTCATACATCCCAAAGACATCTTCGCTCTGTACGTACTGATTTCAACAAACTGGAAACAAATCATGAACAACTGCAGAAGGATCTTGAAAAGTTTAAATCAGATTTGCGCAAGGTTCGTCTGGAAAATGTAGAAATCATAAAGACCAGTGATATGGTGTTAGCGGACAGCGCAAAATATGATATTCGGATGAAGGAGAAGGATAAAATAATTGCCCGATACCAAGCATAATTTGGTAATATTTCAGAAAAGGCCATGGATCAGTTTTCTAACACCCAATGCAGGTCGTTGAGCTTATAAGTAAAAAGGAAGATGTTGAAGAAACCTTAAAAATTGTTATCTCACAGAAAGAAGGTTATTTTTAGAAGGTCAATTTTAGCTTCGTAATGCCTCTGAATGCTCTGGATCTTGGCTAATCAGTTTCGTTTTTCTTTGCAGATTCGAAGAGAGAAAGAGGAGAAGAGCTGAAACAAATCCGCCAGGATCTAGATCAAGTTCAACAAGATTTGAAGAAAGCTCATACCGAAAAGGACGCCGAAGCCCAGATGTTTGAGGATCTTTTGGTAAAACAAAAAGCTTGACTCAGAATTTAACCAATATGAAGCAGATTATAAAGATTCCTTCAAACAACTGAAGAAAGATTATCAGGCTTTGTCGAACAACATTTGTCAGAAGTTCGCCGATAATCTGTCCGACAGGCTTAGGGCTCGCCGAGTTGTCTTGAAATTCCCTGAAATCTTTTCTGATGAAGAAGAAGAAAACAGTGAGGAGGATACCGAATCAGATGGCGAAAAATCTGAAGATAAAGATTCTAATGACGAGGTTGAGGTTAATCCTAAAGGAAATGTCAGCGATGATCATCCTCATCAACAACAACATTTTGAGAAAACTGTCGTCGAAGGATCTTCTGAAGTCAAATCTCCCGAAAAGAGGGATAAAGATCTCCAAGCCTAGCTCCTCTTTATCTTTTTATACAATTATTTCTTCTAATGTAGCCTTAGCTAATAATCATTAACTTTTTACTTGGATGATGACAAATTCTAGTTAATGGAAATATATTTTTTTGCTGAATCGTTCATGTTTAAAATTTAATCAAAATGTTACGTTTCCGATTGTTTTTTACTTCAGATCTTTAGATCCAAAAATTCATATCATCTCGCGAAATCTAATTCTTGCATATATTTATATGAAGCGGTGCATTCATGATGCCATTTACTTCTTCGGTGAAGTAAGCGAGCCTAAATAATCCCGTGAGCAATAGTCCCTCAAACCTCGCCTTATCAGGCTACTTCAGCTCCCTAGAGGAGGGTGCCATCCTTTTATGTCCCCCCTGGATGCCCGTTCAAGGAGGCTTACTTCTGTGGGGTTATCCCTAGCTCCTCCCCTCCGGTTATACAACAACCTGTTTGTTTTCATGGACCCCTTATTCCTTCGCCTATTTGGCTTAGGGTACGAGGTCCACACCCTAGAAGAGGTGTCTTGGGGACCAGACATAAACCATCAAGGACTTGGCCATATGGAAATGGCCGGCACGCTTCAAACGTGCCCGACAGCCATACCTCAACTGTGTACCTTGGCGCCTCTTGCATGGTCTATACCCCCTATCGAATGTATTTCGTCGGGCTATGATTCAGTGAGAAGCGACAAACCCTAACCCGACGATATTCAGCGAAATTTAGGTCTTATATGCCTCTTGCCTTTGGCGCACGAGGTCTTATCGGCCTCATAATAAGGTTTTAACCGCCCCCTCATAGGTCTTACTCAGTGTGCCTCTTACCTTTTTAGGTGAAATATCCTAGAACCTCACCACATAATGTGTCATAGTTCTTATAAGTTTGCCTCCTGCCACTTAAGCGTATTATAGGTCTTATGTTTTGACTTCCCTTGCCTCGTAGGAAGCTTTCAGATCACATCGTATGGGTTTCCATCTTGTAATGCAGGTTTTATAAATTATCAATGCACTTGATTTAAGTGTACTATCGTACATTATTTAAGAGTCTTCGTCATCAGCTTTACGGATAATATTTTTTGATATACTTAGGATTCCATGGGTGGTACAGCTTCTTTCCTTCATGATCCACCAGTTCGTACGCTCAACTACCAACAATTCGCTTCACAATGTATGGTCCTTCCCATGTTGGTTCCATCTTTCCTCCAGGTCCTTTTTGATGTAGAGGTATTTCTCGCAAGACCATCTCGCCTGGCTCATAGTCTCGCATCCTGAATTTTTTATTATATTCTCTCGCAAGTCTCCTGTGATAATTTTTCATGTGCTGCAATGCTCTTTCTCGATTCTTCTCCAAATCATCCAATTTGGATAATATTAGATCTAAAGTGAGATTCTTAATCTATGCCTCTCTTTTTGTTGTCGGTATCATGACTTCCGTGGGGAGGACCGCTTCTACCCCATACGTCAAATGGAACGGAGATATCCCTGTTGCACTTCGTTGGGTCGTTATGTATGCCCACATCACATTGTGCAATTCTTAGCACCATTCCTTATGTTTCCCATCCAACTTTTTCTTCAGATTGTCTGCAATAGTTTTGTTTGTTGCTTCAGTTTGTGCATTACTTTTTGGATATATCGGGGTTGACTTTACTTGTTGAATCTTGAATGCATTGAACAACATAGATATGCTTTCCCCTCGAATTGTTTCCTATTGTCCGAGACAACTTCTGCAGGTATGCCAAACCTGCAAATAATATGCTCAAATAGAAAAGAAAACACATCTTTCTCTCCAATGTTGTTTAATGGTTTCGCTTCTACCCATTTGGTGAAGTAATCTGTAGCTACGATCAAATACTTAATTTTCTTTGATCTTGGAACTAATGGCTCAACAATATCAACTCCCTATTTTGCGAATGGCCATGGGCTAAGCACCAAATGCAAAGTTATCGCTAGAGCATGAATCTTTTTACCAAATATCTGACACATTTCGCATCTCTAGGTTACTTCCTTCGCATCATCATGCATATAAAGCCAAAATTATCCTTGAGCCTTTTCCTTTTGTGCTAGCGATCTTGTGCCACTATGATTTCCCGCATCTCCATAGTGTATAGATTTTAGGATTTCCATTCCTTCTTCTTTAGATAAGCACCGCAACAATGGCCCATGAAAAGATCAACGATACAAAATTGCTTCGCGCAGTTGATAGTTCGTAGATTTACTTTTGATCTTTTTAGCTTGCAACCTATATCGGGGCAGTTTCCCTTTGCTCAGGTATTCATGAATTGGGGTTCGCCAATCATCCACTCCTTCATCGTCGCCCATGTTTCTTGCCAATGTCTTCATACTTGCTACCTCCTATTCTTCTGACGGATATCGTAACCATTTTACTTGCACCTTAAGTAGTCTCAGGATAACTCATCATTGACGAAACGAAAGCCAATGCATCAGTCAATCTATTATCCTTTCAGCAGATGTGTCACCACTTGATATTCGGAATATGAGATGCATAATTTTTTTCCACTTTTTGATATCTTATCAATGAGGGGTCAAATGTTTGATATCTTCCTTTTATCTGCCTAACCACCAACTCTGAATCACTTGTAAGCCTGATGTCATCAACTTTCATTTCAATTGCTAATCTGAGTGCTTGTATTACTGCTTCTTACTCAGTCTCATTATTAGTTGCCGAAAATTCCAGCTAAAATGATCGGACAATCCTCGTACCTCCTGGTGAAGTAAATACTATCCCAATTCCTCTTCCTTTGATGTTTGAGGACCCATTAGCATATATATCCCATCTACACGAATGATCTTCTTTAAGCAAATCTTTGGGATCTTTGGGATCTTCCTCCAAATTTAGCATGTCTTCTTCTAAAGGGAAATCAACAATAACTTGAGATTTGGCAGATGTCAATATTCCATATTCCACACCAAATTGTTCTCTTTGCGCATTCCACTTCGACACTGTTCCCACTCGCTGAGAACTTTTTAATACTGACTCAATAGGTGTCTTCGTCATTACTTTGATGGGATGAGCCTGGAAGTAAGTTCGTAGCTTCTGAGTCGCATATACTAATTCCAATATCAACTGCTCAATCTTCGTATAATTTTTTTCTGCTGACCCATGTTATTTGCTGATGTAGTATATTGGTTTTTCGACACCTTCATCCATTGGGACCAATACTGCGCTGATGGCATCCAAAGTTGCCGCGAGATACACCAAGAGTTGTTCCCCTGGTTCAGGTCTTTGTAACACTGACAACTTCGCCAAGTATTCTTTAATTTTTTGAAGTGCATGTTCACAATCCTCTGTCCATGTGAATTTCGCTCATTTCTTTAATCTGCCCAAGGCTGCGAGCTGCCCATTGAGCTTTTGTACATCCTTCAACGTTACTGGTGATGGCATGTCCCTGATTGCTTTTACCTTTGCTGGATCAACTTCTATCCCATCATTTGATATATGTATCCCAAAATTTTTCCCGAAGCTATACCAAAGATACACTTCACATGATTGATTTTCATTTTGAACTTACGCATTTGATCAAAAATCTCAAATCTCGTACGTGATTTTATGACTTTTTAGTTTTTACCAACATATCGTCTACATATACCTCCAATGTGGAATACACCCATTGAGCAAATAATTCCTATACCATTCGTTGGTAAGTATCTCTTGCATTCTTCAACCCAAAATGCATTCTTGTGTAACAGTATAATCTTCTTGGGGCAAAAAAAGAAGTATGTTCCTGATCTTCCTCGACGAGCGGTATCTGATTATAATCTGAGTATCCGTCCATGAGTGAGAGAGTTCGTATCCAGTCGCTGATTGAACCATTTGAGATATATCTGGCAGAGGAAAACTATCTTTTGGGTAAGCTTTGTTTAAGTCACTGAAGTCAATATAGATTCTTATTCCTTTATTTTTCTTTGGGACGATTACCATGTTTGTGATCCACTATGGATATTTCGCGGGCCTAATAATTCATACTTCCCGCATTCTTTTTAGTTCTAATTCAATTGCTTCGTGATAGACTGTTGCTACTTTCCTGATTCTTTGTTTGAAAGGCTTTACCATTGGGTCAATGTCCAACCTGTAGCAGGCTACTGAAGGATCTATTCTTGGCATGTCTTCCATTTTCCAGGCGAATACATCATCATACTCTTTCAATAAATTTTTTAACCTTTTTCCCTCGATTTCACTTAGCTTCATACCTATCTTGACCACATTTGGCTCTTCTTCAGATACCAAGTTTACATCTCGAGTAGGTTCTGCTGCTGTGAAGTTCATTATCGCCTCTCCGAGGGGTGTTGATCCCTCTAATTGCTATATTGACGAGCCTTCCTTATTTGTATCTTCGCTCGGAAGTTCTTTTTCTTTTTCCGCATTCACTTCGTACACCTGCATTTCTTGTTCCTTCTTGTTCTCTTTAGCTTGCTTTTTCTTTAACATCTTTTCTTCATTGATCTTATCAGCTTGTTCCTCATATTGGCGAACATCCACTTTATTGTAATACTTTGCTTCAGCAGGATCTCCTTTTACTTCAGCTACCCCGTCCGGTGTTGGAAAACGCAAATATTGGTGATAAGTGGAGGCTAATCCTTTGATTCCATGGACCCATGGTCTTTCAACTATCGCATTATAGGGTGACTCAACATCAACTACACAGAAAGTAGTTATACCACCAAGGTGAATTCCCCCTTCGGCCTTGAGGGTGCTCCATTGAATCCGTAAATGTTGTAGGTTGATGGTATGAGTACAGAATCTGAAAAGTTCATTTTCTTGAACGTACTGTAGAAAAGGATGTCCACTGAACTTCCGATATCCACCAAGACTTTATCTACCGCCCATTTTTTCGTTTCCAAAGTGACCACCAAAGGGTTTGTATGCGACTTCCCATTCTCAGGCGTTTCAGATGAAAATACAATTGGATGTGCCATCCATTTCTCCAAAGGCTGGGCTTTCTTAATATTGAAGATCTCATTTCCAGTGTGGTCTCGCTTGTGCACCCTGCTCATAATTTTGCTGTGGAAGTTCGCCTCAGTTCTCGCTGAATTGATGATTAAATTACATCCCAGGAAATTGGTTACTCGCTCAATCTGAATTCTAAGTACTCGTGAAACTTCTGGTTCTGCTCGTAATGGTGGTGGGGGTGAAAGATCTCCCAAGAACTCTTGAAGTTTTCCCTGTTCTATCAATCGTGATACTATCCTTTGCACATTCCTGCAGCTGTCAGTAGTATGGCCATGGAATTGATGATATTCACGAAATTCATTACTATACCTCGTAGGGGGTGGTTCCACCCATCTATTGTTGGGGTATGGAATACTTGCAGACTCCGTTCTTTCAATATGTCGCAAGATTGTGGATAATGGTGCGCTCAACTTTGGCAGCCTCAGGTCTTCGAATCTGGGAGCATTTAGTCTTCTTGCACCGAATCTTTGATCATCGAATATGCTTCTTCGAGAGGGATTCTCCCACTGTTTATGGAATCTACCTGTATCATTGTTCACCCAATCTCTCCCAGACCGCATATCTTGTTGAGGTGCTCGTCGCTTCTCTTTCCGGTAGAAGTCCCTGTAATCTGCTTGTGGTACATCACCAATTGCATTTGTGATTCACTGAGCAATTGCTGAATTTTGGAAGGTGGTTTCCTTCGTCATCACAGGTTGCGAAACTGCCTCCCTCTGTATTTCCTCTAGAGCTATATATTCTTCCTGAAACTCCTGAAGTTCTTGCAAGGTTAATATATTCTTGTTCTTGAATATGGCCATATACAGCAGATCAGTTGGGAACAACGCATTCACGAATCCGCGAACCAAGTTTGTTTCAGACTCATGGCCTATGAGCTCACTACACAAGGTTCTCCATCTATTTACTAGGCTTCGTAGACTTTCATCTGTTTTTCGCTTCAAGCTAAATAATTTTTTAACTCCAGGTCTCAGCAAATTGTTATGCATGTAGGCCACAAGAAACTCTTTTTCCAACTCTCGAAATGATGTGATTGAATATTCAAGAAGTGCATTAAACCATACCAATGCCTCGTTTTTTAAACTTGAAGGAAAATACTTGCACATCACTTCATCTTTGTGTTCCCATTGCAGTAACGATCATTGATATGCCTTAATATGTTGTATAGCATCCCCAGTTCCATTGAAGATGCTTCCAAAAGTTGGAATCGCGCATTTAGGTGGCAGGGATGCATACAGAATGTCTACACTAAAAGGTGATCGCTTCGCCTCTGCTAATGCATACATCAGTTGCTGCCCCTGGACGTTGTCTTGGAAACCTTGAATCATGGCTCTCATATGTTTTAATTCTTTCATTACTTCCTAATTCACATATGTCTCCTTAGCCCTCTTCAGCTGACGTTCCCTTTCTTCTTGACGCTTTCTCGCATCACCTTCTTCCTGGCTATCCCCACAATTTCCTCTTCGTTTCTTATTCGGATCTCGGTACTTGTGCATATATGCTACTGATGACTCTGACTTTTCAGGAATTTTTTCCTGTAATTTTAGGTTATGCTCTTCTAAATCCAAATTTGTATTTCGTAGTAGCTCCCGATCCTGGGCAAATTTCTTCTTTGTCTCTCTAATTTTTGCGAGCTTAGCTTTCATTTCTTCCTTTTGTCAACTCTTGCTCATCGTCAGACTGATCCCCATCACTAGACATGTGGGATTCTTCTCTGGCTTCTTCCTCGTTAATATTTCATAACGAAACACTTCACTCAGGAGCCACTCTTCTTTCATCCTCACCAGTCCTTCCTTCTGTATCGTCCACTTGACGGTCTTTCTTTTGGTTCGCTACATTGTTGCTCCTTACCCTAGTACTTCTTCTTTGGACCTCTATTTCTTCTTTTGACACCATCGCTGCTCACTAGGGTTTATGCACAATGAAAATGATGTTTATGTACTCCTTTAACGAGTTCCTGTCATTGGCCTCCACGATTCACTATATTGAATGTGGATCCAATGATTGTGATTAGAAAAATTAGGTTTATAAACCCTAGATCCGTCATCCGCCTTTCAATGTTAAATGTTTTTTTTCTATGCCAATGATTTTGCAGCAAATCCTAGGTAGATTTCAAAAAAGATTACCTAACTACTTATGATTTATACATTAAAAATAATACTATTTATTTATTTATTTTGAGAATAAATTCCTTTTGGTGTAGACTTAACAAAAACTGAAAATCCTGTTTTAAAATCCTTTTCAAAAGCCAAAATCCCTTTCCTATATTTTCCTGTGAAGCTCAAAACTTTAAGATTTCAAAAAAGTGTTACTCAAAAATACGATTTGCTTGAAAAACCTCAAATATTACGGATCTCTCCTTCTTAGATTACTGTTTTTCTAGAGACTTGCTCTTAGAAACTCAGATCTAATTTTTTTTTTATGTATGAAGCTATAAAACTCTAGATCTAGCAAAAATCTATACGTCTATTAAAAATGAAAGAAACCCTTATGAAACCTCTTGATTTTTAGAACAAAAGGTAAGATAAATCCAAGACCTCCCTGTTTCTAGCGCCAAAATATAGTTGTAGGAAATCACACAATACACCCAAGAACAATTCTAAAGCTCTCCTTTATGCCTTCCACCTGGATCTTATGATTAAAACTTTCTCACAACAATAAGGAACAATTAACACAAGAGATTTACGTGGTTCGGTGTTAAAACCTACGTCCACGAGAGGGATTTCACTATGATTTGATGATGGTTACAAGTGCAGATGATTTCTTATGGATTTACATAATAGTTCTCTCTCTAACTCTGCAACAAAATTGATCCACCTAAAACAGTTGCTCACAGGCCTATTTATAGCCATAACATAAAATTAGGGTTTGGTTCACAAGTCCTCGGACACTATTTGCTTCGAGTATATTTTGCTTCGAACATAGCTGGCTTCGGCGAGATGATCTTACTGTAGCTTGTTTGGTGATGCTCTTTTCTATGCTAGGACTTTACTTTGTTGGTAGATTCGTATAATTGGCCTCGTAATAACCATCGTTGTTCTCCCACTCCCCATCTAATAATATCTTGCCACCTGTCATGACAGCTGATGTGACCGTCATGTTCGCGCATTAAATGTCACAACTGTCTAATTCAAACTTAACCGTCGATTCTTTGATAGTGCTTTCCACGCATCTCCTTCTTAGTATTTGGCGGAGATCCATATGTTGACTGAGTATATCTTCAGCACTTACTCGAAATACGCTTCCCTCGTACTTATATTGTTGAGATGCGAACACATGACGAGATGATTTTCTATCCCTATAAAATTAATTCTTTAATTAAAATGGGTACTATTTGTAATTTGAGGGGTATACAGAGGAACAACACAGCAAGAGACGGTCCTCTTCTAATAACAACAATCTAAATACAAGATGAAGGCGGCTAACCAGCTAAGCTAGAAACTACGAACAAAGCCAGCTAGAGTTTCTCGCGGAACCCAAAAAAAAGTACAATGCTCACACGTGCATGTAGTGTGCACGTACTCTCCGTGAAAAAATATAATCTGAACTTTGATGAAGTTTAGTGGGCTACCGACCTGCTCTAGTCTATGTCTCCTTGGCTACGAATTAGATAGCTATCTAGCTAGCTAGAATCTCTTAATTGTCTTCCATTTGTTTTTTTTGTTGACGGGGTTTTAGTCTAGTAGATTATAGTATCATACATCCCTTGAATCAATATAGACAAATTAATTTTGTTTGAAACCAAGTTTTGTGTTCTTTAATCTCCAAAGTTTCCTCTGTATCGATGCATTTGTGGAAGGAAGAGTTAGTAGCTCTCTAGAGTTCTTCACACGTGCATGCATTGCTTTCGGATATTCCCTGCACGATTATAAATCCTGTTCCACATCCACGCTTCAGCCAACAGTAACTATTTATTACGGATTGGATATTATGGGATACTATATTATGGGATATTACTATATTATGGGATATTATTTTGTTATATTATGGGATTATATTATGGGATATTATTAGGGGATATTATGAGATATTATTTTGTTATATATTTGTTATATAAATTAGGTAAATGAAAGAGTTTGGCATGAAATAATAATACAAAAGGAAAGAGGTTTCACAAAAAGAGTTTCTCTAGTTAATCTCTTTTATGGTATCAGAGCTTATACTATTATTTTTTCATCTTCATCTTCTTCAACACACTCAATGAGGAACAATGATGAAACTTCTGGCACTAATGCCAACACAGCCATCAACCCAACATCTCGTGATGAAACTTCCGGCACCAATGCCAACACAGTCATCAACCCAACATCTCCATATTTTCTTCACCCTTCGTCAAGCCCCGGTTCGACTTTAACTCAGATTAAGTTAAAGGGTGATAATTTCTCTTCCTGGGAACAAGCTATTACTTTAGCTTTGAAATCTCAGAACAAACTTGGGTTTATCGATGGTTCGATAACAAAACCGGCGAAGACTGATGCGTTGTTCTCTTCGTGGGAAATTGTTAACTCTATGTTGTGTTCATGGATTGCCAATTCATTGGACGATTCTATTCGAACCACCGTCTCTCGTCTCACTACTGCAAAGACTTTGTGGGATCGTCTCAAAACAAGGTACTCCATCAAAAAGGACCAAAAGTTTACAAACTTTGGTCCGATCTTGCTGTTACTAAGCAATCGGGTGCATCGGTAATGGCGTATTACACTTTGTTTCTTGGTATGTGGGAGGATCTTGCTACTCTATCTCCTATTGAATCTTGCACTTGTACTACTGATTCATCGATCTTCAATTGGTTTAGTAACTTGAAAACCTATCAATTTTTGATGGGTTTGGATGATTCGTTTAATCAATTGCGTAATCAGATTATCAATATTGATCCACTTCCTGACTTGGATCGTGTGTATGCGATGGTAAGCCAAGAGGAAAGTCATCGGACAGCCGTACAACCTCGTGAATCTTCTATTGTTGGTTTTGCGGCACAGTCTTCTGGTTCGGGTACACATGAAAAACCAGCCTGCTCTTATTGTCACAGGCGTGGACATGTCTATGAAACATGTTGGACGCGTCTCGGTATTGCCCCGATGGCCGGCAGAGGACGTGGCAATGGGCGTGGGCGCAGTCAGGGTGGACGCGGCAACACAGGCCTGACTGGCCAGGCCTTTCCTTCCGCATCCAGAGCTACACAGGATACGGACACTCCTGTTTTTGCTGCTGCTACACAGGCCACGCAGCAGCAGTCAGCTCCAGCTGTGATTCCGGGTCTTACGAGTGAACAAGTGCAGCGTCTTTTAACACTTTTAGAACCTAAACTTGATCAAATGTCTGGTAAGCATCCTTCTAATATGTCTTGGCTTATTGATAGTGGTGCATCGCATCATATGACAGGGGATCTCACGCGATTGCGTGATGTTTGTGATATTACTCCATCTCCCGTTGGTTTACCCGATGGTGAGCGAGCATCGGCTTCTAAAGAAGGGACTTGTGTTCTACCTTGTGGTTTGATCTTGCGGCATGTGTTATTTGTTCCAAGCCTAACTGTTAGTTTAATATCTATTAGTAAGCTTGCTTTTGATTCTAATTGCGTCGGAACATTTACGGATCGACTTTGTTTGTTACAGGACCGTACCTCGGGGATCCAGATTGGTCTGGGTGAGATACGTGGTGGGGTGTACTACTACAAGCCGGTATTTGTTGCGAACGCTACATCTCAATCTCAAGATATGTATGAGCTTTGGCATCGAAGGTTGGGTCACCCGTCGTCGAAACCTATGTCCTTTGTCAGTAATCATGGTAATAAAATTGTGATGCCCGACAAACAATCAATTTGTGATATTTGTTGTCGGGCGAAACAAACTAGATGTCGTTTTCCTATTAGTAATAATTCTGTTTCAAGTATTTTTGAGTTGGTTCATTGCGATATATGGGGTCCGTACCGTCAGACATCTTTGAATGGTGCCCGATATTTTCTTACAATTGTGGATGATTTTAGTCGTGTTGTGTGGGTTTATCTAATGACTGATAAAAGTGAAGCAAGCGGTTTATTACAACGATTTTGTTTTTTTGCGAATACTCAGTTTCATAAAATGGTTAAAACTACCCGTACTGATAATGGCTTGGAGTTTTGTTCATCTCAAATGGTTGCATTCTATGGTAAACATGGTATTGTACATCAAACGAGTATGGTCGATACCCCGCAACAAAATGGTCGAGTCGAACGAAAACACCGTCATATTTTGAATGTTGCACGGGCACTATTATTTCAAGCATCCCTTCCTACTGAGTTTTGGGGAGAGTGTGTTCTTACGGCGGCACATTTAATTAACTGTACGCCTACTCCTATTCTCAATGGGCTTACTCCAGTTGAGAAATTATACTCCAAATCACCTTCTCTTGATCATTTACGGGTATTTGGATGCTTATGCTATGTACATCACAAGGATCTTTCTAAAGATAAATTTTCTCCACGGAGTCGTCGATGTGTGTTTTTGGGGTATTCTTATGGAAAAAAGGGATGGAAGTTTATGGATTTGGAAGATCGAAAAGTGTTCGTCTCCCGAGATGTGATTTTTGATGAATATGTGTTTCCGTTTGCGCAACCATCCACTTCACAAGTTCTGCCTGCTCCTAGTCTACCATCTTTGGGCCCAATAATCGGGTGGGCTGACCCATATGTTGGTAGTGAAGAATCAACAAATCATATACAGAACAACAGTAGCGGCAACTCATCTTACCCGTCTCATTCGGTTTCTAGGGAAGACAGATCTCCTGTCATTCATGTCGAAGAACAAGCTTCAGCATCTCCAGTTGCCACCGATTCTCAGAGTTCGACCGACTCAGCTGCAATTACACCACCTCCACCAGAATCCGACCATCCTCCGCGTGATCGACGACCACCCGGTTATCTTACTGATTATGTCTGTCACACGGCTACGTTTGTACACCCCTCCCCGTCTCCTCCGGCAATCAGTTCCTCAGGTATGCGTTTTCCTTTAGCTAATTATGTTTCATGTGACAAATTTTCTCCTTCTCATAAGAAATTTTTAGCTGCCGTAACCGCGGGGGTTGAACCTCGTACTTTCAGTGATGCTATGTTAGATTCAAATTGGCGTAATGCAATGAAATCTGAAATTTATGCTTTAGAAAAGAATGGTACTTGGTCCATCACAGAGTTGCCTCCGGGTAAGAAGCCGATCGGTTGTAAATGGGTGTATAAGCTGAAATTTAACGCTGATGGGTCCATTGGGCGCTACAAAGCGCGTCTTGTGGTTCGCGGCGATAATCAGGTTCCGGGTATTGATTTTGATGAAACGTTTGCGCCCGTGGCAAAACTAGTTAGTGTACGGACATTCTTGGATGTCGCTGTTATTAAAGGTTGGGAGTTACATCAGCTGGATGTAAATAATGCTTTTCTTCATGGCGATTTACATGAAGAGGTATATATGCGGCTTCCTCCTGGTTTTACTTCGTCATTTCCAAATAAGGTTTTCCGGTTACGAAAATCTTTGTACGGTCTTCGTCAATCTCCACGTAATTGGTTTGCTAAACTTGCTTCGGCTCTTCGTGCTTATGGTTTTATTCAGTCACATGCAGATCACACTTTGTTTACTTATCGCAAAGACAGGGTGTTTCCTTCAATTCTCGTATATGTGGATGATTTAATTTTGGAAGGGAATGATACTCAAGCTTGTTCCATTTTTAAAGAGTATCTTAATAGATGTTTTCAGTTAAAAGACTTGGGCCGACTGAAATACTTCCTTGGCATTGAAGCTGCCCGTAACAAGACTGGTTTGTTTTTAAGTCAACGCAAGTACACACTTGATATCTTGTCCGAAGTTGGGCTTACGGGCGCTAGACCTGCTGCGACTCCAATGGAACAGAATCATACTCTTGGCCGAGCTAAAGGAAGTCTTTTACGTGACCCCGAACAGTATCGTCGATTGGTAGGTCGTTTGGTTTATTTACTGATTACACGTCCCGATATCAGTTATGCGGTTCATATTTTAACTCAGTTTTTACAAGCTCCACGTCAAGACCATCTTGATGCTGTGTTTCGAGTTCTTCGGTATTTAAAAGGATCTCCGGGTCAAGGTATTTTCCTCCGGTCGGATAGTTCTCTTCAACTTTTTGCATATTGTGATTCAGATTGGGCAGCTTGTCCCGTGACTCGACGATCTCTTACGGCGTATTTTGTCCAACTTGGTTCTTCACCGATTTCTTGGAAGACCAAGAAGCAGCCTACGGTTGCTCGTTCATCCGCGGAGGCAGAATACCGAGCAATGGCAGTTGCGACTTGTGAACTTACTTGGTTGAAGTCATTTCTCTCGTCACTTGGAGTCCGACATATTCAACCAATGCGATTGTTTTGTGATAGCCAAGCAGCTTTACATATTGCATCTAATCCGGTCTTTCACGAGCGCACTAAACATATACGACTGTCATTATGTGCGAGAACAACTATTAGCAGGTAACATTTGTACTGCATATATTCCATCTGTCTCACAGCCTGCGGACATCTTTACTAAGGCTCTTGGAGCTCCACAGTTTTCCTACTTATTGCGCAAGTTGAGTGTTCTTGATCCCCACACTCCAACTTGAGGGGGCGTATTACGGATTGGATATTATGGGATACTATATTATGGGATATTACTATATTATGGGATATTATTTTGTTATATTATGGGATTATATTATGGGATATTATTTTGTTATACTATGGGATATTATTATGGGATATTATGAGATATTATTTTGTTATATATATTATGTAAATGAAACAGTTTGGCATGCAATAATAATACAAAAGGAAAAAGGTTTCACAAAAAAATTTTCTCTAGTTAATCTCTTTTACTATTGGTTTCCTCTGATCCCCAAAAATCTCAGTGACTTCACCTCTTAGCTAGCCCGGTAGTGAGCAATCTCAGATTTTTTATTAGCATTATGGAGTTCATTATCCGCCAAGTATGTGAGTCTGAGGCGTTGGTAGGATCAAGACTCCACGCTCTATACCAGACATAGAAGTTGATTTAGGGACCTTGCCTCGAAAAAGTCAGAGTCGTATGGTACTCTGTTACCCTACTTACTCACTAGCTCTTTCAGTCCCCATAGTCACTGATTAACTAATCTTCCAACACGTATACAAAGTTTTATAAGCGATTAATATTAGGTTCTGATTGCATGCGTTAAATTTTCTTCAGGTTAGTGATGACGATCATATAGAAAATTAAAGGAGATAAAATATGCTAAGTTTTTTTATTTGAACGTCGTAAGATTGTTGATCTTCCTGTTGACACAGAGTAATTAATTAACAAAGATCTGTATAAATCTTTTTGTTGGAGAATGGGATCTAAAGTGATTTTCTTCTCGGGTCATATGATTTTAGCCCTTCTGCACAAACTGTAAGACGGAGGCCAAACACAAATGGAAATTAGTTTTTGTTAATTTATATTTCGGTATACAAGTTAAAATTTATTAAAATATAAATTATTTGTATTAAAAATTATGTCTTTTTTATCTTATTCTATTAGAAAATATTTTTTCTTATATTGAAAATAACAACTCTTGTTTTCAATGTATAAAATTAATGTTTCTAATGTAATAAAACAAACGAAACTTATTTCCAATGCTAATATTTCTTAAATTAGTGAACCTTAACATGTATACGGGGATGTAAGTTAAAAAGATCCATGAAAATTAATGAAGAAACCTCGTTAGTTGGCGCCCAGCCTGTCCATTGGATCAAACTCATGTGCTCCAAAATAGACGCCGAAGATCCTTCTTGATCTCTGTGCACCTTTTTAGGCTGTTTAGTAGAAATTAATGTTTAATCTTCTTTTAATTGAGCCTTAAACTTTCTAGTCCTATCCTTTTAAGTCTGGTTTTGGGAGGTCCTGACTTATCAAATTTAGAATGACTTAGTCTAGTGGAAAGACTCAGTTCAAAACGAATTTTATTCATTAATGAAAAAATCACTCATCAAATAAATATATATTTCTTATGATTTAGTTTTTATTTCTTGATGATTTTGTGTTTTTATGTAATCTTAAAACCTAATAATGAGGTCTTAAAAAAATTTAATTTCTAAATAAATCTGAGAATAAACAAACACTCGATTCAATTCGTTTTAACTTGAACAATATAAATGGTCATTAATAGGATGTTGGGAGACTCGGTTATTTCTACATTGCCCATGCGCAACAAAAGTTTGGTCTTATTTTAGGAAGAAACTTGATTGACATTTCAACATGCCTAATGATATTGATTTGAAATCGTGTTTGGTTGGGAGAATTGGGAGTTAAGTAATCTGATTACTAGGTAATCCACCCAATTTTTCGAACTAAACATACAATGTTTTATTCAGAATCAAATTTTTGAAGAATATAATTACCTCCGCGTGCAATGGAATCCTATTTTTGGGAAAACAATATAAAATAACTTAATTACCCTCTTACAAACATCGATTGCGACAGAAAATTAGATCTCAACTCTGAGTTTCATGTGAGCCAAGAAAAATAAATTAAGCTGGAGACTGCCATGGAGAATAAAATCCTTGAATTTTTAGGGTACCATAGGTAAATTTAGCAATAGCCCTAATTATTATTCTCCACCGTTCGAAACCCCGAAACTAAGTTTGTATCGGAGTTTAGATCTCGTAGAATTTTCATTTGGATTCAAAAGTTTCATAATTGAGTTACGGGACATCAATATATTCGGGTTTCTTTCTATTTTTCCTATTGTAGTTTAATTAACATCCAGTTTCTTGGGAAATTCTCATGGTGAATGATTATTGTTGGATATTTTCAAGATTGTTTGCCACTACGACGGGGGTCCTAGGGGGCCGTAGTCCCCTCAGAGATGTGGTCGACCTGATAGGGTAGGTCGCGGGGGAAGCGCCCCCTAGCAGATTCCGAGACAACGTCTCGTGGAATTTTTTTCCGGGTTTTATTCTGAAAACCTAATAAAATTTTGTTCAAAATTGAACAGACGCGATGATAGACACATTTTAGTGTCTAAATTGCACCTTAATTTCTAGTGAG